>WEIT01019498.1:69663-81692 GCA_013389985.1 Dryoscopus gambensis | reverse complement strand
GGGTTGGAAGGGACCTTAAAGACCATCTCATTCCAACCCCCTGCCATGGGCAGGGATACCTTCCACTTCCAGACCAGGTTGCTCCAAGCCCTGTCCAACCTGACCTTGAACATTCCAGGGAGAGAAATTGTTATTCCCTTTCCTGACAATGTCCTTATTAGCACAGATGGTAGCAAGGAGCCAAGAACCAAAGTCTGGCTTCAGTGGAGCCTGAGGGAGTACCAGGGGCACACTGATGCTGTCTGCACCTTTATGTGCCAGTGAGAGACTCCCCAGCCTTTCTCCCAAGAGTACTCTCCTGATTAATATTAATATAATATTAATTATATTATNATTATATATATATAATAATTATCTGCGCAGGCTATTCCATCATGTCCTACTGCTCCAGGAGGGAGCTGTAACCCCACCCAAGTGTGCTGAAATGTCACATCCATTATTAAAGGGAGACTAAGGAGCTGCAGAGAAATGAGAATGTTCAAGTATCAAATTGCACCAGGGGAGGTTTACTTTGAATATTACGAAGAAATTTTTTCATGGGAAGGCATGTAAAGCATTGGAACAGGCTGCCCAGGGAGGTGGTGGAGTCACCATGCCTGGAAGTGTTCAGAAAACGTGTGGATGTGGCATTTGGGATGTGGGTTAGTGGTGAACAGGACAGTGCTGGAGGAACGGTTGGACTTGATGATTTTAGAGGTCCTTTCTAACGCGAATGATTCCGTGATTCCATGGATCAAATCTTGCTTTGCTCCAGTCAGTGCCAAGGGAGCTGTGAAACGGAGAAGGCAAAAAGAAAGGGCAAAGCTGGGTTGCCACAGAACACCCTCATTCCTGAAGTGGCCTGTGGCAATCTGCCGAGCACCAACATCAAGAACACTTGGCATTCCCATTAAATTCAGCCTCTGGAAACACTGTGCCAACCCCAAAGGTTGCCAACATGATCTTTAGGGTGCACGGACTCTTTAACCCCCCACTTCCCAAAGGTTCTGGAGCCATAGCAGCTCTTACTCATCCCATCCTCGACGCCTTCCTCCTCCTCGGAGAAGGGCGATGCCTCCGCGTGGGCCTGGAGCGCTCGCTGGCGCCTGTGAAGGGTGCTCAGCAGCCAGTCATGCCACAGGCCGCTCACCTGGCAGGAAGCACGGGAATTATTTCACTCCTGTGAATCCCTGGTATTCAGCTGTTCTCCAAACAATGTCCCTGCACGGCCCGTCCCCTCCGCGTGCCTGCGGGTCACTGAGCTGGGCTGGATGTTCCCGGCAGGATCGCGCCGCTCCTCTCCCACACGGCCCCAGCTGGAATCCCTCACTTCTCCAGCTGATTAGGGATTTGCACCTAACTTGAACAAATCTAACCAAAATATTCTAACCAAATCTAACCAAAAGATAGATGATTTGAAGTTTGGGACAGGAATGGTGGTGGGTTTTGTAGCTCCCAGCACTTTATTTCCACAAAAATTGATTTAAACAAATAAAAGCTCATTTTTTTTTTCAGTTATTAAATCA
This sequence comes from Dryoscopus gambensis, assembly GCA_013389985.1. Lineage (NCBI taxonomy): Eukaryota > Metazoa > Chordata > Aves > Passeriformes > Malaconotidae > Dryoscopus > Dryoscopus gambensis. The sequence goes on along the minus strand of WEIT01019498.1, from coordinate 80,187 downwards.
AGTAGGTAATTATTACTTTCCTTCCTTGATCAATCCATTCTGAAAATCTTTTATCAGTGTGACTTTTCACTGATTCCCAGTGTAAATTTTAGGTGGCTTGTTTGTATCCTGCTCTTCCCTGGCTTTAGGAACTCCTCAGAGACCCTCTGTACTGGTGGGACTCTAACCTCTGGCACAGGGAATTTGGTAGCAAAGCTGGTTTTTAACAAGATTTGGCTGCCCAAACTGAAGACAGTTTATTAAGAATTCTGAATCGATCACAGGATTAATGTCTTCTGGTTTTAACTCAGAGAATTATTTAAGTATGAAAAGGGTTTCTGAGATTGATCCTAAAAGGGAACACTGGCACTTGATATAGTCATCATCCCATTGAAAGGAAATGGAAAAAACATTGGAAAGAGCACCAAAAAAAGCTGAGAAAAACTCAGAGGATGATTTTTGGTTGTACCAACCTCAGTATAGAGCGAGTTTGCTGCATCCATTTTATTCTGGCGGAGGAAAATGTTGGCCATGTGGAAGTACCCTCCAGAGACCTCAACAGAATTTAGTCCAAACTCAGCAGTAGCCAGGTAAACCTGAAATCAGTATTAAACAAAAAACAAACCCCAGAAGGTTCATGTTCATGTCAAACCTGGGAAGTTTTTCATTGTGGATTGATGATATTGCAAATGTTCAGGGTTTTTTTATGTGTAAATTATAGCTGGTAGTGATTGGAAAATGTGGTACTTAAAAGCTGTTTTTTGGGGGTTATGTAAAGGAATGAGGTACTAAAAACTCTTTTTGGGGGTTATCCATAGGAATGAGGTACTAACAACCTGTATTTTGGGGGTTATCCATAGGAATATGATTTTGGGGTTATCCGTGGGAATGAGGTCCTAAAGGACTGTATTTTGGGGTTTATCCATAGGATCCATAGGAATATACTTAGCTCACAGAGTTTATCCATAGGAACGTACTAAAAAGCTGTATTTTGGGGTTGATCCTTGGGAATGCAACACCCTAAATCCCACCTGGCTGGGGCTGAGGCACCTGCTCAGTTCATGCTCTAAAGTCCAGGGCAGGTTTCCCCCCTGTCCCTGTGCCACCCATCTCTCCCACCTCTCCCAGGCCCATCCTGCTGCTTTCCCAGCCCCCAGACAGGCCCGTTCTGCATCCGGAGCCCCGGACGGGCAGTGGGAAGGCACTGGAGCATTCCAGCTATTCTGAGCTGGCATGTGACTCTCAGCAGATCCCAGACACGCAGCTAAGGTCCAGGCAGGTCCTGAATTTGCTAAGACCAAAAAACTTCTTACCTGGTGCCCTTTTGGGCACCACATTTAGAGAATCTAAAAAAAAAAAAAAAAAAAAGGGATTTTGGGACTCTCCCAAGCCTTTTGGGAGACTCCTGTGCGGGATTCTCAAATTCCCAAAGGGTTTCTAGACTAAGCAGGACAGGGTTGGGTGTTATAATAGAACGGGTCTAATTCTTCTCCCTTTATGTCATCATTTACACCCACACAAAGCCACTATCAAATTCCATAGGAGTGGGGATACATCACTCGGCACTGGATAAATTTAGTCTACACAGGACAGAAATAGGACATGGAGAAGTTCATCTGGCTTTGCAGGATCAAATGACAGGCAAAGCATCCTCAGGAACACAGCTGGCAATGACCACTTCCAATGTAACAAACTGTTTTCATGGCTAAAGAGGTGGAATTGGAGAAAATGTCATTGAACCAGATACTGAAATAGGGAAATAAGGCATTAATTAAATAATGGGTGACAGATCTGGGAAAGTACTGAGGGAAAAAACAGCCAAAACGCAAATTATCTCTGGAATAAAAGGCAACTCCATCAGTTTGGGGCAGGAATGTCTGGGCATCTCAGCACTGTAATGAAGCTGATGGAGAAATTTATAGGGAGAAGCCATAAAGACAAGGAATGTGAGAAACATATGAGGAGTGGCTGAGGGAGGCTCAGCCTTAAGAAAAGAAGGCTCAGGGAGGACCTCCTGGCTCTCCACAACTCCCTGACAGGAGGGTGCAGCCGTGGGGGGGTGGGTCAGGGTCTGCTCCCAGGGAACAAGGCATAGGATGAGAGGAAATGGCCTCAAGTTGTGCCAGGTGAGGTTCAAGGAAGGATATTGGGAAAAATTCTTCATGGAAAAGGGTGTTCAAGTATTGGAACAGGCTGTGCAGGGCAGTGGTGGAATCACCATCCCTGGAGGTGTTCAAAGAACGTGCGGATGTGGCACTTGGGAGACATTGGTTAGTGGTGGACCTGGCAGTGCTGAGGGAATGGTTGGATTTGATAATCTTGGAGGGCTTTTCCAACCATAGTGATTCCACGACTCTCTGTCATTTCATGAGAACAGGGACAACTGGCAAAACACACCTTCAGCTCACGCATGGATCCACAGGTGTCTCAGATCTATCCAGTTCAGGTGTCTGTAATGTGAACCCTCTCAAGATCCCAAATCTGCCTGCTGGCATTTCCATATCAGTGTGGGAGGAGAGAAGGAATTAAAATGGAAGTGTTCCTTGTTCCTGTATTCCAAAGGACTTACATCATTGGCCAGGTGATACAAGGCCTGGTCCAGGTTTCCTTCAGCAGCAGAGAAAAGCCCCAGCCCACGGTGTAATTTAGACTGAAGAGAAGCACTGCAGTCTGGGGTTTGGAGGACGATCCACCGGGCTTGGGAGAGATACTTGGCTGCCTGTCGGAGACGGCCAGTGCCTGCAATGACATATAGGAATAATCAGGGAAATAAGGAGGATAAGGAGCATTTTTTAATCTGGAAAGTCAGAGAATACTGCTGGCTGTCCCTTTGGGGTAGCTTGATATGGAGCTGCAGTTTGGGGATTCCCCGCTTCTTTCACAAGTACTTCTGAGTTGCCCAGGTGTCTAAAGTCTCATTTACAGACAGGTGAATGTGTAGAGAGCTCCAAAAGGAGCCAGAAGCCACAGAATTCCAGACTGGTTTGGACTGGAGGGGACCTTCAAGCTCATCCAGTGCCACCCCCTGCCATGGGCAGGGACACCTTCCTCTGTCCCAGGCTGCTCCAAGCCCCAGTGTCCAGCCTGGACTTGGGCACTGCCAGGGATCCAGGGGCAGCCACAGCTGCTCTGGGCACCCTGTGCCAGGGCCTCCCCACCCTCACAGGGAACAATTCCTTCCCAATCTCCCATCCAGCCCTGCCCTCTGGAAGTGAGAAGCCATTCCCATTGTCCTGGCACTCCAGGCCTTGTCCAAAGTCCCTCTCCAGCTCTCTTGGAGCCCCTTTATGCACTGGAAAGGGCTCTGAGGTCTCCCTGGAGCCTTCTCTTCTCCAGGTGAACAGCCCCAGCTCTCCCAGCCTGGTTCCATGGCAGAGGGTACATTGCTCTCAGTCTCTCTGGAGCACATGGCCTAGACAGGTCTACTCCAGGCAAGCACTGATGACTCGCACCTTATCACACTGGAATTACTCACAGGATTTTTTCTCCCTGCCACGCCATTTAGGACAACGCCTGAGCCAGCTCCGTTGTGCCAGCAGAGCACTGTGTGTGCTCCTGGAATGGCAGCGACTCACAGGGATATCTCTTGCCGGGAGAGCAGCTCCCATGCCCTCATTTGCCATGTTTTCCAAAGCACACAATGAGAAAAAACTCTGCCCAGGCAAAGCAAGATTTGTGAATGAACCAGAGAGTTCTTTGGGTGCAATGGCCTCTGAAATGTTTGCTGGTTCCCTGAGATAAGAGCACAACCAACCACCCTCGGCAATTTAATGCTTTGGAGAGTCACCCGAGGCCACAGAGGTAAAGAATAGACTTTCATTTGTCTTCTCTTGTGGGAATTGGTGGAGAGGGAGAAAACATTTCATTTGCTTTCATTGATCTCCTGAGTGCTGAGAGATTCTTTTCCCCAGAGCAACAGAAAAGGGGTGTGAGGAGGGTGTGTGTTTGGGAGGGCTCAAATCTCTGCAATGCCCTTGAGGCAGAGCAGGGCCCAGAGCTGCTCCTTCCCAGATAAATGGCAAATGGAAACCAGAAACCTGACCCGGGAGGCCTTGCCCTTGCCAGCATTCCCGTATAGACAATGCTCACCCGTGGAGGCCTCAGCCAGGAGCAGATAGATGGGCACGAGCTGCACGGAGCTGGAGCCGAACACTCTGGAGCTGAAGCGCAGCGCCTGCAGTGCTGCAGGAATTGCTTCCAGGGGCTTCCCTGACCACACAAACCCCTGGGCTGTGCTCAATGCCACAGCAATGAGGGATTCCTGCAGGGAAACAGAGAAGGGGTAGAGTGAGACAAGACAGGGAGAAAAGAAATCACAGAACCCCACAATGGTTTGGGTTGGAGGGACCTTAGAGCCCATCTCATCCCATCCCCTGCCATGGGACACCTTCCACTAGACCAGGTGGTTACGGATGCACAGGCTCTTTTTAAAATCCGGTTTTCAAATTATAAAGCAGCAATTGTAATGTAGTTTGTGGCTGTAACTAATAGACAGACATTAAAGCTGTCATATTAGCGCATATTAGAGTCTGGCTCTGTTCCTGCTCCGATCAGGAACAGCTTTGGACATCCTCACAGGTCATGTGGTGTCTTCTGGGACCAAGAATCCTTTACACCTCCTGACAAGGTCTCATAAGGCTGCAGCAATAAAAGCTGTGAAGCACAGAAAACGATCATCACAAGACCAGAAAGGAGATTAGAGCCAGGGGCTCCGGCATGACTCAGAGCCAGCCAAGCCCCGCGGTGCCAGCACGGCACAGCTCCAACTGCTGGAGACACGGCCAGAGAGTGAGGAGAGAGCTCCTCACAGGGAACTGTAGCTTCGTCCCACCCTCTCCTGGCTGGTCCTGGGCTAGGATTTTGCGTGCAGAGTCTGAAAACTGGTCAAAATCAGAATGTGTTACACTCAGCAAATCCATTCCCAGCCAGGGTTGGTGGTGCAGCAGCTTCTGCAGCATTTGGGTTTATCACAATTGATAATTTATCCTGTACTTATCCATGAATAGCTGCTCCCTGCCTTTTGCTGTTCCTACCAGTCCACACAGTTTGGCCTCTCCACCATTAGCAGCAGCTGATGTAATTGCCAACTCCACAAACAGATCTTCATCCCAGTACCTGCTCCCTGCCAGGAGCTGTGCATGCTGTGCCCTTACAGGGATGCCAAGGAAAAATGCCAGGATCCTTGCAGAATCCCAGAATCCCAGAAAGGTTTGGGTTGGGAAGGGCCTTAAAGCTCATCTTTTCCACCCCCTGTCGTGGGAAGGGACAAGTTGCACTAGACCAGGTTGCTCGGAGCCCCATCCAGCCGGCTACTAACACTTCTCCATCAGCTTTTCCCAGCAGTGGTGCAGCAGTAAAGGTGCCTGGGAAGCTGTGGTGCTGCTGGAGAGCAGTGGGACCCTGAGAAAATACCAGGTCACCCCTTTATCAGCCTCTGCCTCCAGCTGGGGCTGAGCTGGGCAAAGACACCAATCTCAGAGCGCCTGGAGGCCAGGCTTTGGCATTTGGCTGAGCTTGAGCTGCTTGGAGCGAGGCAGAGTTGTGCCATGGGTGAAGGAGCAACTCTGGGACAGCCTGCGAGTGTTTCCTGGAGATCCTGGCTAAGGTAAAGAGACACCTTTTTGGATAAATGAGATTGTGGAAGAACACAGCCCAGAGCAACAGCCCCATCTCCAGTGAGGAGAGCCAGGAGCCAGCAAACACAGCACCCATTCCTGAGCTACTAGAATATGGAGAGGGGAAAGGCAGGTTTTCCAGAGAAGCTGTGGCATCCCTGGAAGTGTTCAAGGCCAGGTTGGATGGGGCTTGGAGCAACCGGGGGTAGTGGAAGGTGTCCCTGTTCCTTGGCAAGGGGTGGAATGAGATGGACTTCAAGGTCTCTTCCACCCCAAACCAGTTTGGGATTCTATGAGGCACAAGCTGTGTCCAGGCAGCAGGTGGTGCCCAGGAGAAAACCAGCACATGCTTGGGGCCTCAGCAGGAAAAGCTGGTATTTCTCACGCTGCTTTTTCTGTCTGTGCCAGTCTGGTGCAACCAGTGCAGGCCCTGCTGCATGCGCATTGCCCAGATTGGCATCTGGGAGGTGCTGGAGATCGGGATCGTTCTTTTTTTACTCCTTGTCAATGGTTCCATCGCTGCTTCCCATGGCCTGAGACACCTGAAGAGAGGACAAGCTGGGGGTTGGACTCCAGCACAGCTTCCAGGAGGAGAAGGAAGGGCAGGAGGCAAGAGGAGCCCCGGAGCAGTGAATATTTCCAACCGCAGTTCCAAGCCCTGGAGGGTGGTTCCCTTTGGCCCTGCCCTGGTTTGCCCCTTGCCCCTGGCCCTGTCGCTTTGGGCTCTTTCCACGTGTGTTGCAATTTGAGGTTTCTCTGAAGATGCTGCCACACAGTTTTTGGGGCTTGAGGGGGCTGAGGACCCCAGCTCTGCTCCAGATGGGAGCAGGGAGTTGGGAACACACTCAGGGCTCAGTGCCACTTTCCTTATTCCCTCTCAGGCACCAGAACTGGTGGTGTGTCTGAAGAAATGAGGATTTCAGGAAGAGGCAAGGCTCCAGTGAGCTGGAGCTGAACCGGCAGCCAGAGCAGTGCCGGGGCTGGCTGCGCTGGATCTTTTCCCATGCCCAGGAGCTGTGGGGAGCTGACATCACGCAGGCAGGTGAGGCTCTTCTCCAAACAGAAACTTGGAGTTCTGTCAGTTTGGAGGTGCTGTCTGCAGGCCCCCCCCGGCTACGTTGACAGAAGCAGATTTCTATCAACAAAGCTTTGGAGCACAGGTGAGGAATGAAACTCATAAAACCTCCTGGCTCCCAGCTCCCTGCTCCCTGAGCCACAGGGCATTTGGATGTTCCCAGGTTTCCCTGTGTCCTGACTGAGGCTGGAGCTCTGTTTTCTAAACAAACACGGGGCAGGAGTGGGTGAAGTACAGCAGAAATGTTCAAAAAGCAGCAAACCCACAGGCAGGCTTTGGGCAGAAGGTTTTTTCTCTGGTTACCATGAGACTGAAGAGCTTCTCCCTCAACTCCAAAGGCCATTTTTGCATAGAATCCCAGGATGGATTGGGTTGAAGGAACCCTAAGGCTCATCTCATTCCACCCCCTGCCATGGGCAGGGACAGCTTCCACTATCCCAGGGTGCTCCAAGCCCCGTCCAGCCTGGCCTTGGACACTTCCAGAGATCCAGGAGCAGCTACAGCATCTCTGTGCCAGGGCCTCACCACCCTCACAGGGAAGAACTTTTTAAAGCACTTTTGTTTGAATCTGTAATAGGAATGTGATGCAGCCAGTGAGAAAAGGCACTGAATAATCTCCCCCTCTCCCAACACCTCTGAGCCCGCCCAGGTCCAACTTGGTTGCTCCAAACCCTGCTGGACACAAAGGAACTTTCCCTCTTGCTGGGAAAGCCAGCAGGTAACTGAGGGATCTCCCCTGTCTCCCTCCTTTCTCTGGAGAGAAGGAGAGCCAAGTGTCCCAGCACAGACCATTCTCACAATCTATTTTATTTAAATAGGCTGGAGACAAAGGTCAAAGAACAGATGTTGTTAAGGGTTGTTAAGGAGCCTATAAAAATCTCCACTTCAGAAAAAACCCGGAGTCTGCTGCCCCTGCCTTGCCCATGGAGCCATTCCCAGCCCAGGCTCCAGCTCCAGGCTGCTGTTTGCTAACCCAGTGTGAACCCAAATCAAGAGTGACTTTCTCTCCACCAGCCTCATCTTCCTGCTGTCTTTCCTTTCACCTAATTAAACCAGCAGATTAACTTCCAGCTAATGAAGGAGCACTTCCCTCAGCTGGCAGCCACGTGGCCTGTTGGAATGTATGGGGATAATTTTAGATGCTATAAAGTCAGTGATGTAATCAGTGTCAACATCAGTGTTCAATAGCAGGGGAGCTTCCTGGAACAGGTTCAAGCACTTCTGGATGCAAAATCCTGCCACAGCCCTGTGACACCCATTTTAACCTTCCTTGCAGGTTTTATAAAGAACAACTTAAACAGAACCTGGAACTAAGGAAGTTTTGCATTTTCCCTTTGGTACACACTGGCCTGACACACCTTCCATGGACTTTGCTCAACAGTCTCACCTGGGATTTTCAGCCAGACAGGAGTTTCCAAACCAGCCTGTGATATCATTGCCCAATTCTTGTAAAACCAAAAGGAATCTGCTGCCTAAAGCCTGTCACGAGCTCTCACCAAGCAGGACTTTTGCCTTTGGACTTCATCTTTCTGGAAGTTCCCAAGAAAGGTGACAGAAATGAGCTGGCCTCCAAAGCCCCACAGTTGGGCCAGAAACACCTTAAAATAATAATTCATGTAGAATTCAAAAGATTAGGAATGTTCTCCTCAGTGGCACCACTGGATTGTTCCAAGCCCGCTTTGTGCTGCCGCATTATTCTGTGTCTGGGAGTTATTACAGAGGGAAGATTTTTTTCCATGGGGAGGATTTTCAGGAGCAGATGCACCTGGGCGGGTTATTTTAGCAACAATGTGGAATAGCTGCTCCTGCCGCTCCATAAACAGAAAAAGGAGTTGCAAACCACTGGGGCCGGGAAGGAGCTGCACATCTGCACATCCCTGAGGCTTGCTGGAGATAAAAGGCTGCACTTAGTGGGAAAGGGTGTTCCAAGTTGGCCAGGAAAATAAAGGGAGGGGACTTGGTTTCTTGGCCCCTCTGCTCTGGGAAAGGGGATACCCTCCCATCAAACAGCCTGGAAGGAGCAAATCTCAGCTGGGCCCCGGACTAAGCAGGGCCTTGGACCAGCTCCTGGCACGGTGGGGAATCCAGGACTGCTGCTGCCTGAGGAAGTCCAGGACACCAAGTGAATACTGGAAAAGGCTGGAGGCTCAGGAATGACAGAGAGGATAACCCCACTCCCCTTACTTTTGAGGATTTGTTTAGAAAAAAACAACCCCCAAACCTCTGCAACCAAGTCCCAGATCAACCAAGGAGGTGCCGTCCTCTTCCTTGGGAGCATCCAGAGGGAGGAATTCTGAAGGGGTGGATCCTGCGAAGGCAAAAGCCCTGCTTGGTTTTAGGCAAGAAATTCCTTTCAGTTTTATAGGAATTGGGCAGTGACAGCCCAGGCTGCTTTGGAGACTCCTGTGTGGCTGGAAATTCCGGGTGGGCCCAGCCTGCCCCTGGTGTGTCCCACAGTGTACAGCCAGGGTAGGGAGAGGAGCTGCAATTCCTTCCCTGGCAGCACTTTGAAGTTGTGCTTGTTCCTCCTGCACCCACCTGCCTCCTCAGAAGCTGCTCCTTGCCATGTTTTCTGTCTTTTTCGGAATGGAGACAGGGCTGGGGCCCAAGGACTGGGAGGAGCAGCTGGCAGATATGGCCGTGGATGCTGATCCAGTCGGTTCTCTGGTGGGAGACATCACTGCCAAAACGAGGGGAGAAGGATGCTGGTATTTGCTGGGATATGGTGTAAGGGAAGATTATTCCCTACTGTCTTTTGGGACTTTCTCCACAGCAATTACCCACAGCCCCTGGGCTGCTTACAGGGCGCCCAATACATGATTGTATCTGTGTATACAGTTCTATTCCACACTGCTGTCCTGCCACGTCCCCACAGTTCTCTGAGTTACAATCCTTACTTAAATGAGTCCCTGAACTCCTGATACAGCTAGGTTTGAGCAAATCCCTGGATTCCAACACCGGAGAAACAAAAACCACAAACCAACCCGCCCCAGGTCACTGTGGGAACAGGGAATGTTGTGGAACTCAGCGACGGCTCTGAGGGCAGGTGAGGGGTGTTTGTGTGACAATCCAGAGCTCCCAGCTCTGCTGCCTGCCTGATGCAGGAGCTGCTGGAAGGGAGCAGGACCATTCCAGGTGAGTGTGCCTGCTCCAGTTCCTGCTGCCCTGCTGGCTGAGCTCCCCCCGGGGCCCTCTCCAGGCTCCATTCTGAGTGTCCTGAGCCCATCCCTGCCTGCTGAGCTTTGTCTCAGATTTCATCCCTGCATCCTGGCCTTTGTGGGGCTTGTCCCTGTATCGAGCCTCATCCCAGGAATAATCTCTGCCCCTTGCCTTCCCAGACCACAACCCAGGCTTTGTCCCTGTCTCTCTGTCCTTGTTCTGGGCCTCCTAATGGAGGCTAATGCCTGCCTCCTGCCCTGCCCCTGTGTCCCAGAACACACCCCAGGCTTTGATACTGTCTCTCAGCTGTTGCCCTGGGCCAGTCCCTGCCTCCCAGCCCTTCTCCTGGGTCCAGAGCCTTGTCCTGGGCCTGTTCCTGCCTTTTGTGCCTCGTGTCCTGAGCCTTGCTGTGTCCTGCCTCTCGTCCTGTCCCAAGTCTGTTCCTGCCTCCTCCTTCCCGGGCCTCATCCTGAATCCCAAGCCTTATCCCCAGCTTTCTGCCTGTGCCTCGCGCTTCACCTTGGAGCTGATCCCTGGCCTCTGCCCCGCCCCTGTGCCGCAGGCCTCCTCCTACCCGCTGGGCCTCCCCCCGGGGTCTCTCACCAGTAGTAGGTGAGGCGGCAGCCGGGGCAGCGCACCGGGGCCGTTCGGGCCCCGCACAGTTCGCAGCGCGGGGGCCCCGCCATGCCCGGCCCC
>WEIT01019498.1:207-63464 GCA_013389985.1 Dryoscopus gambensis | reverse complement strand
CTGCTTCTGGCCATTGTTGGATCTGAAGTTAAAAGGATCCTTGTTCTTGCCCCCGCCGCCCCAGCCGAGGAGCAGCTGGGCCTAGCCTGGCGGCTTCTGCGGCGAGCGGAGACCCGGCTGGGCGAGCTGGAGCGGCGGCGGGCCCAGGACATGAGAGATGTAAGGGCCCGAGAGCGGGCCCGGCTGGGGCCTGGCCTGGGAAGGGAACGGAGCTGGGAAGGGGCTGGAGCCCCAGAAGCGGCTGAGGGAGCTGGGAAAGGGAGAAGAGGAGGTTCAGGGGGGCCCTTGTGGCTCTGCACAAGTCCCTGACAGGAGGGGGCAGCCGGGGGGGTCGGGCTCTGCTCGCAGGGAACAGGGACAGGAGGAGGGGGAACGGCCTCAGGCTGGGCCAGGGGAGGCTCAGGGTGGACATGCGGAGAAATTTCTTCACTGGAAAAGTGGTCAGGCGTTGGCAGGGGCTGCCCAGGGCAGTGATGGGGTCTCCATCCTTGGAGGTGTTCAAAGAACAGCAGGACGTGGCACGCAGTGCTCTGGTCTGGTGAGGAGGTGGAGTTTCATCACAAGCTGGACTCTTGGGAGTCTTTTCCAACCTCAGTGGTTCTGAGATACCCCCCGTGTTAACCCACCCAAGCCTGCATCCCCGATCCCCCTCTGTGCAGCAGCAGGTTCAGGGGTGTCACTGCCACAGTGCTGCCTTGGGAGCTCGGGGTTTATGTCCCCATTCCTCATGCTGGGCATCAAAAATCACCTGGTAAGCCCAGCAGCTCCCACAGAGCCGTGGTCAAAAGCTCCCCACATCCCAGCACCCCCATAGCTGCATGACCTGCTGACCTCCAAGTCAAGGTTTTACCATCCCCAGGTGTTTCAAAGGCATAAGACACACTGTCCTGCAAATATTTGAGGTTATCCTGTAAACATGATGGGGTGAAGAACTTTTTGTGCTGCTGGCTCACTGAAGGTGCCGGCAGACACGGAACTAGCCGGATTTTCTTATTCCAGGTGGAAAGCTATGTGGGCCATGTCCGTACCCTGACGGAAGAGCGGGATGCCATCGCCTCTGAGTGTGAGAAGGAGAATGAGCAGCTCAGGTTGGAGCTGGCACAGCTACAGTTGCAGCAGGGTAATCCCTTCCCTCTGGAGCGCGGGCTCCGGGAATGCACTGGCAGGTGTTTGGGTCTGGAAAGCTTCTTGGAGAGCTGAGCAGCGTTTTTTGGGGAGTTCTCAGGCAGTTCTCAGTGGTCTGTTGTTCGAGAAGTTGCTGAAAGTGTTTATGAGCTGTTGAAACAGATTTGTAATTGATTTAGAGGTTCTTGCCTGCTTTTACTGCCTTTATTCAGGGCATTTGGCAAGTTCTCTTGTAGCTCTGTTGCTGCATGAAGCATCTTCTAGAGGCTGTTTGAAGACCAGAATTGATAGTGATCTTTGGTTTCCAGCTCTGAATTATCTGTCAGTGACTCCTTGCTCCCACCAAGTCAGTGAATTTGCTCTTGGCTTTGGTTTACACAAACTCCACATTTTTTAAAACAATGTGAGGGACAGGAATTGTTTGTTCTGGCGATTCAAAACTTGGGTGTGCTCATCGTCATGGAATCCCGGATGGTTTGGGTTGGAAGAGACCTTAAAGCTCATCTAGTTCCACCGCTGGCCGTGGGCAGGGATGCCTTCCACTAGACCAGGTTTCTCAGGACCCCTCAGAGCTTCAGTGATTTTTTTTAAACAAATTATTTCACTTATTTAACTTCCAATAATTTATTTTCAAACTCTAGGGTCACTTTTTGCTGGGTTTAATTCTTGATTTTTTTTCAGTCTTGTGGTGCACTTTCAGTGGTGCTCATAGCCCATGTCACCATTAACTCCTTTTGTGACCTGTGCTATCCTGGCCCCAAGATAAAACTGAGGGTGATGGCACAACTCAAAGAGTTTCTTTGTGATTCAGGCTTTGTTTGGGGCATCAAATACAGGAGTGTGGGGAAAGTTTTGAGCGTTGGTTGGGTTTTCAGGGAGCACATCTCGTGGTATGGCTTTCCAAAGATGGATTTACCTAAAAATTTGACTTCCTGGGTGCTTAAAGCCGTGGTTTGTGGTGAAAAGGCTGCTTACAAAGGTTAAAATGAATAATGAGCTCTTGGGAGCCTCGCTGTGGCAGAAAACTCTGTTCCTGGTTCTCTCCCTTCCCACCAGGTGGCAGGAGAAAGACAGAATGTCCCCGAAGCTGGAATACGGTAATTTCCTCCTGGTGGCTCTGTTCCTCTGGACTTTCTCCATTTTTTAGGGATTCCTGAGGCTGTTGAGCAATGAGTTCCTCTGGAATGGGAGCTGAGATCCTTGTCCATGGATCTCGGCGTATCCAGGGGGGATTACTGGTTGCCATCCAGTTGTTCGCAGTGTGTTGTCCCTGAGGGGGTTGTGTGGCTTTGGTGTGGTAGAGTGTTTCCGGAGGGATTTTTGTGGGGATATCACTCCGATTTTGAGGTTCAGGACTTGTTGTTGAGTCAGTGCTGGCATTGGCTGCTATCCTGGGATGTGTGTGGATAATTTAAGAATCTGAAAGCCCTGCTCCCGAGAGGTGCCAGCCCCGAGATGTTTTGGGTCCTTGTGGAGCACTTTATTGAGTGACTGGTCCTTTTATCCAGGTTTGTTCAGCTGGAGCAGAGGAGGCTGAGGGCGAGCTGAGGGCAGAGTTCATCCCAGGCTGCAGCTCCTCCGGAGGAGGATTTTCTCTCTGCTCTCTGGGACCAGGGAAAGGACACGAGGGAGCGGCTGGAGCAGTGCCAGGGGGGTTTAGGGTGGAGATCAGGGAAGGTTCTTCCCCCAGAGGGTGCTGGCACTGCCCAGGCTCCCCAGGGAACGGGCACGGCCCCGAGGCTGCCAGAGCTCCAGGGGTGTTTGGACACCACTCCCAGGGATGCCCAGGGTGGGATTGTTGGGGTGTCTGTGCAGGGCCAGGGGCTGGACTCTGATCCCTGTGGGTCCCTTCCAGCTCAGGATATTCTGTGGTTCCATGGTTCTAGGTCAGCCTCTTCTTGAAAAAATCCCCCCGGCCATCTCTCTTATGGAATGCATGGGTGTGCTCGTGCTGGAGATGCTGCACAGTCTCAAAGGTTTCTCTTGGGCTGCTCCAGGTCTCTAATGCGTCCCTGCTGCAGGGTTCTTTGCTGCCTCCCTGTGTCTGTTCCCCAGACCTGTGCTTTTCATCAGCGTTCTTGGAATCATGGGAATATTTAGGTTGGAAAAGCCCTCTAAGATCATCAAATCCAACCATTCCCCCAGCACTGTCAGGTTCACCCCAAGTGCCACATCCACATGTTTTTTGAACAATTCCAGTAGTGGTGACTCCGCTTCCCTGGGTGGCTGTGGCAGTGCCTGACCAGCCTTCCCGTGAATATCCACCCTGCCCCTCCCCTGGCCCAGCCCGAGGCCGTTCCCTCTCCTCCTGTCCCTGTTCCCTGCGAGCAGAGCCCGACCCCCCCGGCTGCCCCCTCCTGTCAGGGACTTGTGCAGAGCCACAAGGGCCCCCCTGAGCTCTTTTGCTCCAGGCTGAGCCCCTCCATCTCCCTGAGCTGCTCCCCATGGGATGTGTGCTCCAGGTCTTGCTCCCTCTGTTATTTCTGCAAAACACCCGGTGTCTCAGCAGGCATGGGATGATCCAGGGGATCGGGCTGGAGAAGGGGCTTGTGGAAACACAGAGCCTGGTCTGCTGGGATTGTTAAAAACGTGGGCGAGGCAAGAGGACAAGATGGTGGTTGGTAGCTTTTGGAAGCATTGAAAGGAGAATGGGAAGGGGCAGCTGGGGACAGTGGTTGGTTCAAGCCGCTGGTACAAAGGAGGGGCTTGAGCTGTGAATGATGCAGGACGAGGAACAGGATCTGTCCTGATACACCTGAGCTGAGAGCTGAGGAAGGGAGCCTGGAGATCCCCAGGTGGGCTCTCAGGTCTGAGCACACTCCCTCTTCCAACAGCAGACAAACAGATCAGAAACTCTGCTTGGTCTGGGATCACTTGAAGCAACTTGATCTGCTAAAAGCTGTTTCATAAAATCGTGGAATTATGGAATGGGTTGGATTGGAAGGGATCTTAAAGCTCCTTCCATTCTACCCCTGCCATGGGCAGGGATACCTTCCTCTGTCCCAGGTTGCTCCAAGCCCCGTCCAGCCTGGCCTTGGACGCTTCCAGGGATCCAGGGGCAGCCACAGCTGCTCTGGGCACCCTGTGCCAGGGCTGCCCACCCTCACAGGGAGCAATTCCTTCCCAATATCCCATCCAGCCATGCCCTCTGGCAGTGGGAAGCCGTTCTCCCTTGTCCTGGCACTCCAGGCCCTTGACCAAAGTCTCTCTCCAGGCCTCCTTTAGACCCTGAGGATAATTAGTGCTGGTGACTGACACTGAGCAGTTTGTGAAGATAAAAAGTAAATCTCTGCTCACACGTTTGCTCCGTGCCCATCCTGGGCTCGCAGGTTCCTACACAGAGCAGCCAAGGCTGGTTGATGCTGGGCCATGGAGCTGAGTGTCACCTCATTTGATACCTCTGCCCAGAGTGACATTTTTCCTTCCCTCCAGGCAGTTCCTGATCCGTTTCTGGTGCTCTTGCTGAACGCGCTGGGTGTTGTTGGAGGGCAGATCGATGGTGCTCCCAAAAGCCTTCCTGAAAAACAACTGGAATGGCAGCGAAACACAGCACTGGGGGAGCTGCCTGGATTTGTTTAAAAAGTGGAATAAAAAGAATAAACAGTTATAGTCTGAGCTTGTGGTAACAGCTGGGCTGGTTAAACACACCCAGCAGGGCTGGAGGATGCAGGGTTGTGGTGGGATGAGGTGGCTGCTGTTTCTGAGAGTATTCCTGGGGTAGGAAAATACAAATATTAATATAAAATTTGCTTCCAGACAAGCGTGGACAGAGGTGGGAGATGCCAGTGGGCTGTGGTGTGACAGTGCCTGGGGCAGGGATTGGCTCTTCCCAGATGTTGGATGGGGGAGGGCAGGGGTTTGCAAGGAGTCGGTGGGGTTTACACATAGGTAACCTGTGCTGTGTGGGCAGATCCCCCTCATCCTCACAAATCCTTTTTCCTGTCCAGCCTCTGGAATATGTCTGGGATCTAAAATGATACCACTTCATCCTGCATTGCAGGCTGGGGACAAGGGGAGCACTGGCAGGTGAAAGTAGTTCAGGGCTCGGGGGGTCCCATCCTGGCCATAAACCAGAGCAGTTTCTGTTCATTTTAGCTGGGATTTGGCAAAACCGTGGGAGGAAGGTGCCAGGCAGGTTGGGGTTCAGTGTAGTGTGATCCGTGGGCTCTTCCCAAGGCACTCAGAGCGATTTTGATCCTGCCGCCTGCCTCGTTAGCTCTGCTGCAGCAGGAAGCTGCTGGGGAGCCCTGTTTGACCCTGTATTGACCAGGCTGTGCTTTGTGTCCCTGGGGAAGACACCGGGGAACCGCAGGGTGTTTTCCATGCACGGGGCCGGATGGGGCCGGCTGCGAGGCGCGGAGTGGAAACATGGGATCGATCGGAGCCCCGGGGCGTGATTGCGCTGCGTCCTGGGTTAAACCAGTGCATGGGAGCGAGGGACAGCCTTGTCCAGGGCTCTGTGTGTCCTGTGTCCAAGGAATATTTGCTCTGCTGAACCTCTGCTGTCCAACTCTAGATCCCTGAGCAGGGAAAGAGTGGGAATATCCCTCCTACCTCTATACAGCTCCCTGCACTTCCCATCTTACGACACCTGGAAGCCTTTATAATGTGGTTTGGGCTAGAAATTTGGTCAATTGCTTTTGGTTTTAATATGAATTACACAGAGAGGGTTTGAAAAGCCCTCCCCTGGCTCCACTAGCTGCTGGATCCAGTGCGGGAGTTGCTGCCCTCACCATGCCGGACACCAAAGGTTCCTCATTTTCTCCTGGCAGGTAAATTTCCACCACACCAACAAGGGGGTCTTTTTAATAACTGTTTGTTGCACAAACACAACAGTTCCCAGCCATAAGCTGACTTCTGCAAGTCTTGTCACCTTTCTGCCTTAGAGACCCTTGAATCTGGAAGTTTTTCCCAGTACAGAATCTTCCTGGCTATACTTTTTGGATAAATGGTGAAGCACTGGTAGTTTAATTCTTAAAGATACTCAGATCTGCCTCCTTTCCAGACATTCCTTGGAAAAATAGTGATGCTCTCCAGGAGTGATCTGGTATTTTGTGTGTCTCCTGCCAAAGAAAATATGTCTGTGACTCCGTGTCTGTCTGTTTGCTTTCTCTCCGAGATTGGACTTGATGATTTGAGGGTTGGAACTGATGATCTTGGAGGTCTTTTCAACCTTAATGATTCTCTGGTTCTCTCAGTATCTGTTTAATCTGGTGTTTAGTTTCCACCAAGCTGTACTTGGGGTTCAAGGGGCTGAGGGTAAACCAGGCTGGGAGAACTCCGAGTAGGGGGAGCAGGTCCTGTCACATGCTTGGCAGGCAGGGAAGGGTATGTGAAGAGAAACCTTGACAGAGAGGGAATAGGGCTGAGATCATGGACAGCGGGGAATGGGAGGCAGTGAGGGAGCTGGGAAGCAGGAGAGACTTGAGGAGCTGTCGGGCTCCAGGAGAAATGGGGCTGTTGCAGTGAGGAATGTTTAGAGGAGCTGGGACAGATCTCCAGGAAAGCCTGCCCTTTGTTTGTTGCTCTGCTGACACCAAGCCTTGCCTTGCCTTGCAGAAACCCAGCTGAAGGAGGTGCAGGAGATGCTGGAGCAGGAAGGTTTATCCCAGATCTCCTGCAGTGCTGCCAGTGAGCAGGTCGCGTATTTGCTGGTGGAGCGGGCGGCGCTGCTGGGAGAGCTGGAAGGGGCAGCCCGGCAGCTGGAATCGCACGGCATCACGGATGGGCTCCAGGTACCTCCTGCTCCGCGGCTCTGGCTGCCTGACAGCTGCTGGGAAAGGAATCTCTTGGGGATATTTCTGTCATGAAAACTGTTTCTCCTGTCTCTGAGGCCACTGTAGAGTCTTGGAGCTGAAATACTTGAAGGAGCTACAAGAAAGATGGAGAGAGAGTATTTATAAGAGCCTGGAATGCCAGGACAAGGGGTAATGGTTTCAAACTGACAGAATACATTTAGGTTGGATATTGGGAAGGAATTCTTGGCTGTGAGGGTGGTGAGGCCCAGGCACAGGGTGCCCAGAGCAGCTGTGGCTGCCCCTGGCAGTGTCCAAGGCCAGGCTGGACGGGGCTTGGAGCAACCTGGGAATAGAGGAAGGTGTCCCTGCCCATGGCAGGGGGTGGGATGGGATGAGCTTTAGGATCCCTCCCAACCCCAAATGAGTCTGGGATTCCAGGATTCTAAGTCAGTGCCTTTCTTAATTCCTACACTTTGCACTTGATTTCCTCCCACATCTGCACAGGGACAGTGAAATGGATTAATTGTAATACTAATTGAGGAATTTGTGATGGGGTTGGTGTGGGGATCTTCACTGGGTAAAAATGACTCTCCCTGGGTTCAGGTGGAGCAGAGGAGGCTGAGGGCAGAGCTCACTGGAGGCTGCAGCTTCTCCTGAGGCGCAGCTCCAGTCTCTGCTCTGTGAGCAGGGACAGGACTGAGGGAGCGGCTGGAGCTGTGCCAGGGGGGTTTAGGGTGGAGATCAGGGAAGGTGCTTCCCCCAGAGGGTGCTGGCACTGCCCAGGCTCCCCAGGGAACGGGCACGGCCCCGAGGCTGCCAGAGCTCCGGGAGTGTTTGGACACCGCTCTGAGGCACAGGGTGGGGTTGTTGGGCTGTCTGGGTAGGGCCAGGAGTTGGGCTGGATGATCCTTGTGGGTCCCTTTCAGCTCAGGATATTCTGATTCTATGGTTCCAAGGCCACCAATTTCCACCTGCTCCTGACTTACGGCCATGTCTCCGTGGAGCTGGAGTCCAGGAGTGCTCTGGGATTCTGGGAGCTGCTGTTTGTCCCTGAGCTCCCAAGCAGTGAGGAGGGAGCAAGACCTCAAATAGGGGTCAGGGCTCCCGCTCTTGTTCCTTTCTGTTTCTTCCTGCTGACAGGAATGGAATCACACAACAGTTTGGATTGGAAGGGGCCAGGGACACCTTCCACTAGACCAGATTGCTCCAACCTGGCCTTGAACATTGCCAGAGAATTGTTAAAAATTTAATGCTCTCTGTTTCCAATCAACCACAGCTTCTCTACAGTTCTTACACTGGGCACTCTTTCTGTGGTTTTAACCAGGTGAAGAACACATTGGAGATATGTTTTGCCGGAAAACAGTCTCCCTGACAGGACTAATTACTCTCCCCAGTGATGTCATTGCTGTCCGTGCCTGTGGAGCAGAAACTGTTGATTAAACACTCCATTGTTCCTGGGAGCAGCCCGCTTGTTTTGCAGAACCATTAGAGTTGCAGCAGCGTTACAGGTTAATGTGTTAATTGCTCCTCTTACTCTGTTTACCGGAATGTGTGGCCTTGCTTGTTCCCAGCCAGCCTGTTCCGCTCCTGGAATGAAGGGCCGGACAGTTCCTGTCTGGTACAGGGATGAATTCAGCTTTTAGCCAGACTGCTCAAGCAGAATTGATTGTTTTATTGCATCCCCAGGAAAGCAGAAAGGCGGGATACAAACCTGCCTCTCTGTGTGGTCAGCTCTGGGAAATCCGAAGGGAAATGCCTCCTGGATTCATGGCATGTGCCAGCTCACTCACCCTCTGAAGTGCCAAATATCAATGGCAGCGTGCTGAGCCTTAGGACCCCCTCAGTGCAGATGCAGTGGAACAGGAGTGTGTAACTCCATAAAAAAGAGGGACATGGAGCAGTTGTCCAGGGAACCTCATGGAGTTCAAGTCCCTGTGCCAGGGTTGGGGCAATCTGAGAATGAGCACAGGCCGGGGGAGGAATTCATGGAGAGCAGCCCTGTGGGATGGATTTGGGAGTTCTTGTGGATTGAAAGCTGGACACGAGCCAGGAGCGTGTTTGCACCCCAAAGGCCAAACAGCGTCGTGACTTTGCTCCCCTCTGAAGAGACCCCCCCAGCAGTGCTGCTCCAGCTCCGGGATCCCCAGCACAGGAGGGACCTCTTGGAGCAAGGCCACGGAGATGCTCTGAGGGCTGGAGCCTCTTGGGAGCCAGGCTGGGAGAGCTGTGGGTGTCCATCTGGAGAAGGCTCTGGAGAGACCTTAAAGCCCCTTCCAGTGCCTAAAGGGGCTCCAGGAGAGCTGGAGAGGGACTTTGGACAAGGGTCTGGAGTGCCAGGACAGGGGGGAATGGGGGAGGAATTCTTGGCTGGGAGGATGGGGAGGCCCTGGCACAGGGTGCCCAGAGCAGCTGTGGCTGCCCCTGGATCCCTGGCAGTGCCCAAGGCCAGGCTGGACGGGGCTTGGAGCAGCCTGGGATGGTGGAAGGTGTCCCTGCCATGGCAGGGGTGGCACTGGATGGGCTTTAAAGTCTCTTCCATTCCAAACCTTTCTATGATCCCATGATTCCAAGTGTCCCAGTGTTACTCTGACAAAGTGAGCCAGTCACACTCAGTGCCAACACTTTGGGCAAAACTGAGCCCTGCAGCTCTCATGGGCAGGCCCAGGAGATCAGAGATCTAGAAAAACTAGTGAACCCACAGAGCTCCCAGGAGTAGCTGAGAAAACTGAGGGATTTTCACAAGGGTTTGGGATAACTCTGGTTGAAACATTCCTGTCAAGTGTAAGGCGCGATAACAAAACCCCTTCTAGTCAAGATATATTGGAACTGAAAATCTCCCTCAGTGATCCTGAGGGACACACGGCAGTGCCAAGGAACACGTGGGCTTGTGATGATGGTGCTGCTCTTCAGGAACATCTCTCTGTGCAAGCCTGGCTCTGCTCACACCCATCAGGCACTGGGAACTGAATTCCCAGAGCAGCAGGAATCACAGCTTCCTGGGGAGACAGAAATAAGGAAATACACATTTTCCTGCTGGTGGCCTGGCTCATAGTTGTGATTTCATAGAATCACCAAGGTTGGAAATGCCCTCCCAACATCTATGAGTTCAACCATTCCCCCACCACTGCTAGGGCCACCACTAACTCATGTCCCCAGGTGCCACATCCACAGGGTTTTTGAACACTTCCAAGGGATGGTGACTCCACCACTGCCCTGGGCAGCCCATTCCAATGTCTGACCGCCCATTCCAATGTCTGACCACCCTTTCCATGAAGAAATTTTCCCTAATATTCAAGCTAAACCTCCCCTGGCAGAGCTTGAGGCTGTGTCCCCTTGTCCTGTCCCTGTTCCCTGGGAGCAGAGCCTGACCCCCACCTGGCTGCCCCCTCCTGTCAGGGAGTTGAGCAGAGCCAGAAGGTCTCCCCTGAGCCTCCTTTGCTCCAGGCTGAGCCCCCACAGCTCGCTGAGCTGCTCCTCATCACACTTGTGGTCTCCCTCATTTCAGGTGTGTCCTTAAGCAGGTTGGGAGGGTTTTAACTGGGTTTAGAGTGAAAACCCAGAGCCCAAACAATTTTACAGCCTCATCCTCAGGCTGTGCCCAGCCTGGGCTGGAATTAATCCCTTCTGCTGAGAGCCAGGGATCACCTCACACTTTGGAGCAGGGCTACCTGGTGGGCATCAGCTGCCTTTGGTTTGTCCCAGAACTGGCATTGGAGACAAGGAAATACATATTTTTCCAATGGGACCAGTGTGGAGGGGGTGATAAACAGCTCTGCCTTGGTCACATCACCACAGGGTTCCTCATTTCCACTGGCACATTAACCCTTGTGCTTCAGTTCTGCAGGGAAGAGCTGGAGGGGGAGCCAGCATCGCCTGCAGGAGTTGTGGGAGATGTGGATGAGGTCCCACAGAGGCTGGTGGTGGCCCAGGAAGATATCCAGAGGGTGACAGAGGGGCTGGAAGCACCCAGCAAAGAGCAGAGTGGAGCAGGTAAGCAGGGTTCTGGTGGCCACTCCTGGTCTGCTGTTAGCCCTGGGGAGGGGGGCAGCCTGTCCTGTGTCCTCTCTGGTTGGAATGTGGGAAAATCAGTGCCAGGAGTCAGCCTGCTCCCTAGGAGGTGGGAATGCAGTCGTTAACAGTCACAAATCCATTAATTCTGAGATTGGGCTTCTCTGGTTTGTGATGCATCTGCACAGTCTGGACTAATTTCCTATCCCTGGCTCCTCGCCAGGGAGAAATTTCTGCCGTAGGAGGGGATGGAGAGGGAATGATGGCTTGGCGTGGAAGCAGAGTAGCTGAATTACCATGTGCACAGGGTTAGTTAGCAGAGCTGGACCCCTCGTCCCAGGGTTGTCCAGGTGCAGTTTGGAATGTTGCCTCCATAGGACCCTTAGCAAGTCCAGCAGTGGGGAAGTGACTGGGTACATTGTCCTTGCTGAGCATATTCCCTTCCCCTCCTTCTTGAAATAACTGTTGACCAGCCCTGAAGTGTTATTTATTAGTAGGATTTTTTATAAATTCTGACTTTAGAAATAAACAGTTTTCTGGTGGTAAAGCTGCTCTTGGAGTAAGATGTCTATGGAAAATGTCCTTAGTGACACACAGGTGTCTGGATGCTCTTTTGGGGGGTTCCTTGCATTGTCCCCAAGTCTGTGATGCAGAATTTCATTGAAGAACAGCAGCTGGGATGAGGTGACTCATCCCAGCCCCATGTGCCTTTGCAGGGACCAACTCCCTTCAGGAGACTGGCGCTTACCTGGGGCAGGTTTAGGGCAGGATTGCAGGTCCTGGGGCTCCCCTTGGAGCTCCCACACACAGCACCAGCACCTGAGAGTTCCTCTCCAGCCCTGTCAACCCCTCTCCAGCCCCAGCAGCTCCTCTCCAGCCTCCAGCCCCATCATTCCCTGACTGTTCATCCCCGTACTGGGTCGGGATCGATCCATAGTCCCCGGGGATGGGGTGAGTGGTGTGGCAGCTCCAGTGCTGACTCCCTGGAGCACGGACGGGCTCCAGCCTGGGACTCTCACAGACTGTAGCCTGCACAGGGAAATCTGTGCTTTCTGAGGTGTCAGATGAATTCAAGGCTTTGCAAACTGTGAGTAAGGGTCTAATGCTTGTCTTGTCTCTGGGGTTTGTTGTGCTGTGTGTGCAAAATGAGGGTGACAGCGTCCCAGCAGCTTCCCTGGTTCTGTATCTCTGCACGGCTTCTCCTGGCAAGCTGTGAGCCAGCTGCTCTGGGAATCAATTGATTTGCTACTAAAAACATAAACGGGGGTCACTGATCTTTAGTAAAACCCCCTTAAACAGCATGTTTTGGTTCAGTGATAACTGCTGTGCATTAGAGGGAAGAATTCCTGACCAGTTTGAGCCCAGTTAGTGGGATTTTGGTGAGGAAAGGCTTTAAGTGGTATTTAACAAAGTGCATAAGGAATGTTGCGGGGTTTTTCCAAAGCAGAACTGGGCTGCCACATCAAAACGCTGTTCTCCTTGTGGAATCACTCCTGTGGTCAGCCCTGAGGGCAGCTGAGGGGGAAAAACAGGAGAAGGAATGGGAAAACAGGGGGTGGTCAGGATTTTTGCAAGAGGAAAAGAGCTGGAATTTTATTATCGTTTTCTCATCCTTTAGTCATCATTTTAGTATAATTTTATCATCAATTTGTGTAGTGGTCAACAGGCTTTTCAGTAAAATTTCCATTCTGGTGGAAGATGGGGGTTGGAACGAGATGATCTTGAAGGTCCCCTTCCAACCCAACCCATTTGGTGATTCTGTGAAGATGTTCTTTGCTTTTTATTTTAAATGACACACCTGAAAAGCCAACATCAGAATCCTTGTTTGAAAAAGGAATTTGTTGCTTTTTCCAAATTGGAGCCAAATAAGGAGATTTGTTTATTATTTTTGCCTGAATAGACGTCAAATTTAAACTAAAATTTCCTGTGCCCAGTGTTAAGCTGAAAAGGGAAAAATATTTCTTCCCTTTTCTCTAAGGAAAATTGTCTCCCTGCTTTTTGGGAAGATACCAGTGTGTCCTCAACAAGTGCTCCTTATACAAACATCTTTTCCTATTTCTGTCCTGTAAATATTGAGAATCTGCATTAATTGGTGTTGGTATTAATTTACTCATTGATCCAGGCTTGAAGGCTTGGTGTGCAATTTTTCCAGTTGTGGCCATTCCATTAAATTTTAATGCCTGGACAACATGGATACATGGGCTGGGATTGTGTTCCTGTTTGTGGATGATGGATTTTATGGTGAAAATTCAAAATGTGGCTGTTTGGGTTTTCCAAAGAGTTTGTGAAACACATATTAAATGAGGTGAGTGATTTAAATGAAGTTTACCTCCGTGATCCAGAATCCCCGGAATAATGATGGAGAGACTGCTGTTGAACCTGGATCTCCAGGGACATCAACCTTTGCTGTGGGAGGGAGAGGGCATGGATGGGGGATGTGCTCCCAGGGGATGCGGGATGTGCTCCCAGTAGATGCGGGATGTATTCCCACATGGATGGGGGATGTGTTCCCAGGGGATGCGGGATGTATTCCCACATGGATGCGGGATGTGATCCCAGGGGATGCGGGATGTGATCCCAGGGGATGCGGGATGTGCTCCCAGGGGATGCGGGATGTGTTCCCACATGGATGTGGGATGTGCTCCCAGTAGATGCAGGATGTGCTCCCACTAGATGCGGGATGTGCTCCCAGGGGATGCAGGATGTATTCCCACATGGATGTGGGATGTGTTCCCAGTGGATGCGGGATGTGTTTNGGGTCTGTTCCCAGTGGATGTGGGATGTGTTCCGAGTGGATGTGGGATGTGTTCCCACTAGATGCGGGATGTGCTCCCAGGTGGATGAGGGATGTGTTCCCAGTGGATGCGGGATGTGCTCCCAGGGGATGCGGGATGTGCTCCCAGGGGATGCGGGATATGCTCCCAGGGGATGCAGGATGTATTCCCACATGGATGTGGGATGTGTTCCCAGTGGATGTGGGATGTGTTCCCATGAGGACATGTCCATGCTGCCTCCCACCTTTCCCACGTGTGGGATCAGCCTGGAATCCATGCCTGGAGCGTGGGCAGGGCCAGGCCAGTGACCGCTTTCCCGGTGCTACTGTCTGCAGACAGGACTGAGCTCCAGCGGGCCATGGAGCACAACAGCCGGCTGGACAAGGAGATCCTGGCACTGCGGGCGCGGGTCCAGACGCTTGACCTGGAGAGGAAAGCGTTCCTGGAGCTGGTGAGGATCCGCCAAGCCAAGCCAACAATCCTGGGCTGGCTCCTGGAAGTCATCCCTGCTCCCAAACCTGCCCTGCCTTCCCCTTTCCTCTCCCTGTTCTATGCCCAGTCTTTCCAGAGGTGCAGTTTGGCTGTCATGGTTCATGGAGCAGTAAAATTTGGGAAGCAGGCAGAATGCAGCTCTGGGAGCTTCCTTGCATGCAGGAAGAGTTTAAGGGACTCCAACTGAGTGGGGGCTTGAGGATTTTGGGACACATTTTCCTATGCCCGTGGAGAGGGATCAGCTCCCTGCTCCTGGTCGGGGTTTACCCCAGCTCAGGCGTGTAAACAGAGCAAGGAACACAGGTACCTTTCCTTGGACTGGATTAAAGAGTTCAGTTTACCTAAGTTTAGTCTAAACCCCTCAGGAGCTGGTTTGAAATCTATTTGAAATTTATGCTCATTTTTGATCCCTCTCAGCCCCTTTGGTTTTTACCTCAGCCACATTGATTGATTTGCTTATTTTCTGTGGGCTCTCTTAATGGAATGACTTGCTATTACATTACCATTACATTACCATTAGTTAAATGCTTGGTGTCATACAGCCAGGATTCTCTAAATGCCACCTAGAATTAAGGAACAATTAAGGAGCTATCAACCAGATAATTCCTTACTGAGGTTGCCAGTAGGGAAGGGATATAAGAGTCTGCTTCCTATTAAAATGTGTCGCTGGGGACAAAATCTGCTGCTGTTCTTATCTCCTGATTTCCTTAGATCAGCCTTTGAGAGCCTGGAATTGCCTCTGCCATCCCAGCACTGAGAGCTCTTGGCTGTCTTGCAGGTCTCTCACATCAAATGAGTATTGTTAAATTAATACAAGTATCTGAGAAGATACTTTCAAATAATATTTATCAGATAATATTTTGACTGGGATTTATTCAGAATTTTACAGGTTTTTTTATAGTACATAATTTTTATAGTTTTGTTCCTTGCATTTAAATAAGTGCTGGTTCTTCCATGTCTGTCACCACAAACCTTGTATTTACAGCACAGGCTCTTTCTGGAGCTGCAAAAAACCATAACTTAGTTCAAATTCCTCTGTTTACTTTTTTTTAATTCCCAATAATGTTTTCCTTCCTGTATGACATTGCTCCTTTCAGTCCTTATGGATACACATGTGTATGTATAGATTATAATAAAGTAGAAATATAATACTAAAATCTGTTTATTTATAGATATACGTCTATATAGACAAAAACCAGATATACATAACATACTGTGGTCACTGAACAGGAAAAAATATAGCCAGACTGAGATCAGTTCCAGCCACATGTTAAGCTGAAAGCAAATTCCCTTTATTCCTTAGGAATGGGGTTTATCTGTTGGTACAGAAGTTGAGAACCCCCCAGTTTTTAATTCATGGAAGTAGAAAATGTACTTTATTACCAACTACAGCAGCTCTGTGTCCTGACAGGTGTTTTCTTGCCTGTGGGTTATGACGAGCAGGGGAGGAACAGGGTGGGCGGTTGGTCTGGGATGAGCTGTGACTGTGGGGTGAAGAGCTGCTGCTGGTAATGGAATTCCATTGATCTCACGGATGGAACACACTGAGAGGTGTCCTCAGAAATAGCAGTTGGAATCTGACACAATGTGGGTGTGGTCAGGAAGTGAAGTAAATTCAGGAAAATCACCCTTTAATAGATTGTGCATTCCCACTTTTGCTGCTCCTTGTCTGAGGCCATTGAGCAGCTGGAGCAGCCACAGGATCTCAACCAATCCCTCAGGATAAGGAATAGCAATAAATTAATAACAAATATGAAAATTTAATGTTCACCAAAACTCAAAGCAGGTGTTTTGTGTTGCAGGTGGAGCAGCTCAAGGAGGAGATCTGTGAGTACCAGCGGGGCGAGAGGCTGGAGCCTCCGCCGGCCGAGGGAGTCGGAACGGCCTCACTGCAGGTGTTTCCAAGGGCTCACTCTTTGTCCTTCCAGGAAAACAGGGTCCCCTCTGCATCCCAGACTCTAGCTGTCTGTGAGAACCTGGATGTTCTGGTGTTGGAGGGTTTTGCTCCTAGGGCCTAGAGATTAAGCTGACGTGACTCATGTTTTACTTCTGAGAGATGCAAGTGGCCTTGGAATCACTCTGTGCTTGCATGGGAAAAGATGTGGAGCTGCTGGAGCTGAGTGAGGAGGCCAGAGAGATGCTCTGAGGGCTGGAGCCCCTCTGCTCTGGAGCCTGGGAGAACTGGGGGTGTTCATCTGGAGAAGAGAAGGCTCCAGGGAGAGCTCAGAGCCCCTTCCAGGGCCTAAAGGGGCTCCAGGAGAGCTGAAGAGGGACTGGGGACAAGGGATGGAGGGACAGGGCACAGGGAATGGCTTCCCACTGCCAGAGGGCAGGGTTAGGTGGGATACTGGGAGGAACTCTCTCAGTGAGTGGGGCTCGGCCCTGGCACAGGGTGCCCAGAGCAGCTGTGGCTGCCCCTGGATCCCTGGAAATGTTCCAGGCCAGGTTGGCTAGGGCTTGGAGCAACCTGTTATAGAGGAACGTGTTCCTCCCCATGGAACAGGATGGGCGTTAAGGTCCCTCCAACCCAATCCATCCTGGGATTTTGGGATCTCAATCCTAGTTCTGTGCTAACGTTGATTTTTCTCTCGGGCACAGGGCACACGGGAAGAAGCAGGAGCTGATGGGGACGCTGGTGCCAGCAGAGCTGCCCCGTGTCAGGAACGTGGAGATCAGGGTGGTGAAAGTCTCCACAAAAGGTGAGAGGTGTAGAAATCCTTCACCCCTTGTACTTCCACTGGTTCTTGGTGCTGTGCCTCTGGTGCTCTGTCTTGCAGGATTATTTGATTATTGGATTGTTTTAAATACTCCTTAGGACTTTGTTGTTCTGCTCCCAAGTGGGAAAATTTGGAGGTGATGCAGTCCTGAGGAATCACTTCCTCCCGTTAAATGCTGACACTTCCTCCAGTTTGTTCCTTTCCTAAAAGAAAGGAGTTGGGCTTTGGGGGCTCTCCAGAGACAAAAATGTTGTTTTTAAGCCTGTTTTGGTGCTGGGAAGTGTTTTCTGGATTTGGTTGCTCTCCAGGAATGCACCAAAACACCTGGCTTTCAACCATAAATATGTAAACAGGGATTTCTAAGAGAATTCAAAGCTTTGTTCTCCCCATACCTGGTCAGGAGCTCCCGTACCTCTTCTGGCAGGTTCAGGGAGAAAAGAGAGGCTGGTCCCATCCCTCTGGCTCTTTTCCCTTCGAAATCCCAAGCCTGTTCTCCATCTCAAGCAGCTGAATTTGCTGTTGTCTCTTTGCTGTTGGCAACCTCATGCCTGACCTGTTTCCTGCCCAGACCTTCATCACTCCTTGTGTAGATCCCATCACCCCTAATTCCCATCTAAGTAAGGACAGGCACAGACCATGGTGGATGTGAGACTGGAAATCAGCAGGATTTCCAGTGTGAGAAAAACCTCAGCTTTTCCTCACTGGTGGGGAGCAGTTGGGATGCAGTTCCAGCCTTGGTCACGCTGGGTTTTGGTGTGCAGGTGCCGGGAAGCTGTGGAAAACATCGAGGGCAGGAATTCCCAGCTCCTTCACAAGCTACAGAAACTGGAGCAGGAACGCGGGGGTTCCTCACACAATGAGGAGCTGGAATCAATTCTGGGAGACACACAGATCCCAACCAAGCAAGAAAAGGAACCGCTGGAGAGCGAGGTGGAGGGACTGCGCCAGAAAGTGAGTAAGGAATAGGAGAGACAAGGTTTGGGTTTCTTTCATTCCAGCTGCTTTTCTCTCCGATTGGAAAAATAAAATTACGTTTGACCTGGCCCTGCACTCTGCCGTGTTTAGTTTGACAAGAAACGCAGCCAGAAAACCTGCAAGTTTGGGAGAGGGGGGAAAAGGAAGGAAAAAATCCCAGCAGGAAGTAAATGACTCTTGGAAGTGCAGATTCCCCAGTGTTAGAGCAGCGTTGTCTTTTCCATTTCCTGTTCCCCCTCACAGAATCCCAGACTGGTTTGACTGGGAAGGGACCTTAAAGCTCATTCAGTCCTACCCCCTGCCATGGCAGGGACACCTTCCCCTATCCCAGGGTGCTCCAAGCCCCGTCCAACCTGGCCTTGGGCACTTCTGGGGATGGGGCATCTGCAGCTGCTCTGGGCACCCTGTGCCAGGGCCTGCCCACCCTCATAGGGAAGAGTTCCTTCCCAATATCCCATCTGACCCTAGTGTCTGGGACAGTGATGCTCCTTGATCCCAGGAAATATCAGCAGTTAAGTGTCCTGGTGGCAGAAGATTGCACTTTGGCTTTTCCCCAGGGACAGGATCTTGGAGATGTGGCAAACAGTGCTGGGTGTGAGGGACCAGGATCTGCAGTGCCTGGGAACATCCCTCTGAACACACAAACGGAGGGATGGGGAATTTTTCCTGTCTCGTGGTGCAGCAGCTGCTGTGAGTGGGGCTGGTCACGTCTCTTGGAAGAGCTCTGAGATCCATCTTGAGAAGCTCTGCTCAATCTTGACCTCAGCAGCCTCTTTCTAACCTGGGTCCTACTTGATTTTGGGTACCCTCATCCCAGGGCAACCTGGATCTATTCCTGTTAATAGGACAAGTCCACTCAAATCATGCTTTGACTTGTGGAGGTGGATAGAAATTCTTTATTATTTGCATGTGACAAATGGGAACGTTTGGGAAATCACAGATGTGAAGCACTTTGCTGAACATCTGGTTTTCCAGAACCATGGCAACACTGGGGGCCTTGTTGAACACTTGCAGGGCCACCTCCATCATCTGAGCAAGGATTAAGTTGTGGCTGAAGCCTGTCAGGCTGATGATGCCTTTGTCAGGGTGGTTTTTAGCCTCAGTTTTCTGGAGGGACTCTCCATCCCTCTGGAGTAGCTCTGTGAGGAGCACTGGCACTACAGGCTGGGTTGGCACTGCTTCCCCAGGGAAAGTTCCATGTGGAGCATCACTGCCAGGGCACCTGATCCCTTACAGAGGGAGCAGCTGGGGAATTTACAGCCAGAGAGAACAGAGGAAAACAGAGTCTGGTCTGGCCAGGTGGGTAGGTGGGATTCCCCCCACCAAGGCTGGCTGAGGAGGTCCTTCCCGTGGCTCTGCTGCCTGCCCAGGAGCTCTTCCTTGCTGGGGCTCTTGCCCTCTGCCCTCTGTCTCTGCTGGAAACCCTCTCTGCAGTGGGCCTGGGTTGATCCATCCTTCCTGACTGGCAGCTGTGCCAGTTCAGAGTGCTCCTAGGGGATTTCTGAGGGGAGGTTTTAGTTCCCCCCAGGTTTTCAGTCAGGAATGACGTGTCCTAACACCTGGTGTTGGGTTAAAACATGGTGTAGGAGATGGTGCTGGCATATCCCATGTGGATACACATCTCCAACCTGGATTGTTCAAAGGAAGAGATGAGGAATTCCCTGTCAGTAGCCTCTGGAAAAGCCTCTAAACACAGGCTGAAGGCAAGTTCAAATACCTTAATGAGGGTGCCAGTGGCACCATGTTTGTCTCCTGTCTCGGAGGATCCATGGGCCAGCTCTGGGATGCGATGGAAAAGGGTCTGTCCACCATGGCAGTGCTTTGGTTTAACTTGGGGCTTGTTCAGCCCACACCAAACTCTTCCCCCTTGGAGCAGAGTAAACACAGCCCTCTACAAATCAAACATGATGTGTTTTCAGTTTGGACAAATCCCTGCTTTGATCTGTGAGTTGTCACACAGATCCCTGGGAATGCCACGCTTGGGAGCCAAGGAGATGTGAGGCATTTTGGCTGCAGAGGCTTGGCAGCTGCTGCAGCTGGAAAAGAACCATTTTGAGGGATGCAGGGCCATGGAGCAGAGACGGGATGGACGAGGAGGTGGGTTTTAACCCTTGGATAAATCCCATCTGCTTAGCTGGAGGTTGCTGAGCTGTGTCCTGCATTCCCAAGGGGCTTTAAGAGCCCTGGGGAGGAGGAGGGAAGGGGCTGGAGCCCAGGGAAGGCAGTGCTGCTGGGTGTTTGCCAGCCCAGCCCTGGCTTGGGAGGACTTGGGAGGGTTTTCAGTGCTGGCACAGCTGCAGAAGCCTTGGCTGGTCAGGCTGTGACTCAGGACCAGGACAGTGGGATACAGAGTGAGGATTGTTCCGCTGCTGGCATGGGATTGGGAGCACAAATTAAGTGCTTAAAAGTTAATGGCTTGGAGGAAGACTAAAGATATGCATTGCTGGGTATCAACTTCTGACCAAAGGCTGGCTGGGGGTGAGGAGGGGAGGTGTATTTTGCATTTGAGATCCCTTTTGGAGCTCCAAACTCTTGCTGAACCCCAAATTATCATCCAGTCATGCAAAAGGAGAGGGGTTTGTTGTCCTCAGATCTTCTGTGAGAGGTCTGGGTGTTTCACCCCACTTTTAATAGCTTTTAACACCTTGGTTAGCTCACATGTTTGATTTAAAAAGCAGTGTTGCAGCAGCTTCCCTGTGTTTTGGAGACCGTTCCCTGCTGGGACCTCCAGCAGACCCAGCTGCTGCCAGGAACTCATCAGGGAGAGCAAAGCTCAGGGGCTTTTAGGTGCTGCTTTGGAAATGGACTGGGATTGGCAGGGACTTGGCACTTCTTTGGCTTTGGGATTACATAGCAAGAAGAATTTATTCGCTGTGAGGGTGGGCAGGCCCTGGCACAGGGTGCCCAGAGCAGCTGTGGCTGCCCCTGGATCCCTGGCAGTGCCCCGGGCCAGGCTGGACACTGGGGCTGGGAGCAGCCTGGGGCAGTGGGAGGTGTCCCTGCCCATGGCAGGGGTGGGGCTGGGTGGGCTTTAAGGACCCTTCCAACTCAAACCAGTCTGGGGTTCTGTGGAGCTGGATTTCATCTCCCTCCAGTGTCCCAGCTCATTCCAGGAGAGCCAAGCTCGGGCAGTTGGACAGTCCAGCCTGGGGGTTTAGAGATAAGCCCAAACTGGATTTCAAGCCCAGGGAGTGAAAGGGAAGCTGCCCAGGCTCCTGCTGGCAACGGAGCAGGGGGGCTGCCAGTGGCAAGACTTGGATTTTGGAAAAGGGTGTGTGGGATCCCTAATGGGGAGGAAAAGCTGAGCTGCTCCCCTAGGATGATCCTTAACTGCGCTGCTCCAAGCTCCTTTGAGCCTTTTTTAACTTCAAGACCAAAAATTCTTCCCCCAAGGGCAGATGGGGGGGTGATCCAAATGCAGAGTGAGACCTTGTCCAAGCTCCCACCTGCCAGGAGGTACCAGGAGGAACAGAAGTCAGTGGTCACAGAGGTCAGTGCTTTGCTGTCCCAAATCCCGAGTCTTTGGAGCCCTTCTGGAGGGACTGATAACTTCCTATGAGCAGTGAAGGGACCAGGATGAGTCCTGATGGACCAGGTTGAACATCTGCTTGGATGAGATCAGCACTCCCAGCACAGGGAATGACCCAGCACCTAAACTGGGGTGTCTCAGGGTCCTCTGTGTTGGGGGAGCACCACAATGTGTGGAAGCTTTGAGTTTTCACCATGTGCCTGTGTTGTTTCACTCCTTTTGAGGAGCAGAATTCCATCTTACCCTGGCTTGAGTCTGGATGGCTCCTTCCTTCTTGGAAGCAGCAGGAGGAGGGATGAGCTGGAGCTGGCCACGCACATCCTCGCCTGTTCCTTGCTTCCAACATGGGGTCTATCCCATAGCAGCAGCACAAGGAGCACTCTAGGAGTAGTTGTGCATTTAGTTGTGAGTCCTGGTTTGGTTTTAACTTGGGGTTTGTCCACGTTCAGATCACCAGTTTGGAAACAGTGTTGCTTGAGGTGCAGAAGAACAAAAGTGAGATGGATGGGAACGGGAACGAGCAGGTGGCGTCTGGAGCTCAGGAGATGCAGGAGGTGAGAGCTTTTCCTTGGGAAATGAACTGTTCTGTTTAGAAATGTTTCAAATGAGCATCTTAAATGAAGTGAGTGTTTTAAATGAGCATCTGAAGTGACCCTCTCCTGGGGATGCTCTTTGTCACCATCTGCTGAGGATTTGTAGCCCCTGAGCTCATGCAGATGGGTGGATTTTTGGAGGAAAGCTGCCAGCATGATCTCCATGAAAACTCTCCCATTAGGAAGTTGTCTTGCCTTCAGCTCTGTCAGCTGAGGAGTTTGTTGTCTCCCAATGAGAGTGAAGTTTTTACCTGTGTGAAGGTGCTCAGTTCGTGTTTAGGGTTTAGTGAAACCAAGGGATGTGCAAGTACATTTAAAGCTGATTCCCATCAGGTTCTGGGTTAACTTTCCTGTCCATTTGTTCCGTGCCGTTGGATCTGCCTGGTGTGTCAGCCAGACAGAGACAGAAGAGGAGTTTCCCAAGGTGTTTTGGGTCAGTGGAGGTTCTGCCAGCCCTGGATGACAGGTGTAGGAATTCCACTGGAAACATTTGAGAACTGCTTTTCTCCTTTTCTTGTTTCCTAGCAGGCACACTTCCTGCAGTCTGCTTCTCTCTGCGTAGAAAAAACGATGTTGCGGAAGTGACTCTTAACATTTCTTGTTCCAGATGTTGGAAAGCTGTCAGGAAACGATAGACAAGTTGGGAAGTCAGCTGGGAGAGAGGAGAGAACGGAGAAAGCAACTGGCATCTGAGCTGGAGTTGCTGCGGGAAGATCTGAAAGCTGAGAAGGTGGTTCTGGGCAGCCAGGTATGTCCAGCCCCTGTGGTGGGACTCCCTGCAGGAGCCAGCTGCCTTTGGATGCACCTTGAAACATCCCCAGGTGCCCCCCAAGCTCATTGCTTGGCATCTTTCGATGCATTTCTCCAGCCCAGCCACTTTCAAACCTTTGGTGGAGGGTTTTCAATCCAGCTGCTCTCATGGCACCATCTCTACCTCCAGAATTTACTTTTCCTTTCAGTGACTCTAATACCAAATCAGTGATTCCAACTTCATAGCCAAACCCTGATTCTCCAGAGGGCAGAGTGGGAGTTCTCAGACTCAGGTATTAATTGCGTGAATCGAACACCCCAGAGTCAAATGGACATCCTGCTGGGATTTCCCCAAGGACCTCGGCACACTTGGCTTGAACCAATGAAGGTGCTAAATCAAGTCCTGGGGGTTTCCCTACCGGGAATGTTGCTGGGACTCTTTTATTCCAGCTGGGCCACAGAGGAGAGACAGTGAGTGGTGCCAGTAAAATTGTCCAAGGACTGCCAGGATAAGGGCTGAAAATTAGGGTAAAAATTAAGGAGATTGGCAGATCCGTGGTCTGGACAAAGGGACCTGGCAATGGGAGACTGGCAATAGGGGGTCACAGCCATGACAAATCCCATTTTTTAGCACTCTGAGAGGCCTTAAATCAGTTTGTGAGTCCTGTCCCTCCCCTGAATCCAAGTAAAAATCCATGGAAGTCCTGAGCTGTTGGCACAACTCCACAAACTCAGGCGCTGCTGGAGGAGCAGTGGCATCTAGAGGCCAGGGGTTGGTTGTGCTGCAACAAGCCCACACTGAAACTCGGGATCAAAGCTCAGGATGAAAACAGCCTGGCTGGGAGGAAAAGGCTGGGTCAGTCTATCAATACACACATGGAAAGGAATTGTCTGATCTGGGGGATGGTGGGGAAGATGGGAAGAGTCCTTTTTTCACCCTTGCCTCCCAGTAGTTCAACCTACTTAGGATGTAGGGACCTTTGAATCCAAATCATCCACCCCTGAAAGTCTGGTTGGAATTCAGTCACCCACTGGCCAGTCATCTCCCTGAAGGAGGGGCTGTTTTCCCATCAAAGGGGTCGGGAGGAGATGGAATACAGAGCCCTGTGTTAGACTGGAACAGCCTTTAGCATAGAGACCTTTGCATGTGTTTGGTGGATTCCTGGCTTCCCACACGGGCTCATTCCCTTTGGATGGAGCAGCTGCAATGAATCATTTCCCAACAGTGCTGGAAACAAGCTTGGCATTAAGTCATTTGATTCTGTCACCTGGAAATCTCTTGTTGTTTTTAAGAGATTTTTGGACATTTGAGAGCAGAAATCTTTTTCTGAGCTTGTCATTTGGGGTGTGTTTCATCCACTGACTCTGTTTTCCTCTCCAGGGCTTGTCTGACTCCCACTCGGAGCTCTCAAGCCACAGAAACACCTTCCCGAGTCTCCAGAGAACATCAGCCAGCAGGGATCTTGTGGATGTGTCCCATGAGAAGCTACACAAAGACAGTGCTGTGTTAGATCCAGAGGTGAGACATGGAAGGAGTTCCCAGTTGTTGTGGTGCCTGATGCAGGCAGGAGCTGCTGAGTTGTGTTGGTCAAATATGAGCAAATTTGTCCTGGTGTAGATAAGATGCCTTGGAATTGGAATACCAGGAAATACCTGGGATTGAAGGCTCAGGAAGAGCTGTTGATTAAAGAGCTTTAGGAATCAAAGTCGCTGTTGGTGTTTACTGAGGATGATGGTGTTTGTGTCTGAAGGACTTGGGTCCATCACTGCTGAGCAGCAGATCTGACACTGGGCAGACTCCAGTTGTGATTCAGCTGGGAGTTCCTCTGTCCTGATACATTCCTCCTTTCCTGCCCCTTTTATTTTCTTGGCATCGTTTCCTCGAGTCTCAGGTTCAGGGTGTGCTGTTACCTGGTGTTACAGCCTTAGGTGACACTGGGAGTGGAGAAGCCATCCCTAGAGAAGTGTTTGGGATAGAGTTGGAGCGCCTCTGTGGGAGCCACCTGAATCCACACCTTGTGCTCCTCCTGGTTTGCCAAGAGCTGCTGCTTCTGCAAAGAGCTTTGGCACGTGCTGTAAATCCCTGGGAGCTGCAGACGGGCCACAGTAGGATGAAATCAAATAAAGAACCATGGCTTGGTAGTAGTTCAGACACAGCTAGTTTCCATGCAGGAAAAAGGAGTTGCATGTGTCTCTGAGGGGGAAGAACTGCAATAATTTAGCCACAGAATCACAAGCCGTGTCTTGCTGGAGTCTCCAGATTGCCCTGTACTGCTCATAGGATTTCCATCAGAGCAAAGGAAATCCAAGTTGTGGTGTTTTCTGACCTTACAGGCCTCTGAAATCCTGCAAGACAGAGAACAGAGTCCCAAAGTGGAGCAGAAACAGGAAGATCCCTGTGCAGATGCAAAGGCTTATGAGGAACAGATGGCTAAAGTAGTGTTTTTGGAAGAACAGATCAAAAACCTGAGGGAAGAACAAGAACTGCTCTGGTAAACCTTAACAAAGCCTGTGGTATTTTCTGATCCTTGTCTTTCCTGACTTAATTTTTGAGCCTTTTCCAACTCCCTGTGGGGCTGCTTTGGCAAACATGGGCCTGGCATCTTCGTGTTGCCCTTGGGTCAGCATCTCTGATTTTGGTGAGTTCCCTCAGTGCCATCAGGATCAGCCAGGATTAAAGACTTTTTTGGCAGCTCTTCCAGACTGTGAGCAGCCTAAATGGGAGCTGTCCTTAGGGAGGAGGATTCTTCCCTTGGAGTTGGACTAACGGGGTCCCAAAACTCTCCTGTTGTGGGTTTGGGCTCCTCAGGGCTCACTGCTGGCAGCAGTTGGTGGTCCTAGTCCCACTGGAGATTTGGGAAGTCCTTGGAATCTGGGTGTCCTTGGAGGGGAGGTGTCAGCAGGTGTTGGTCCAACTCCCCTTTTTGAGTAGATCTGGACAAATTTGGAGCTGGAGCATCTGGGCTCAGGCTCTCCTTAGTAAATAAAAGCTTGGATTAAATCCAGTATGGTTACAGTGACCGGGGTTACTGGTGCTGGGATAAAGTACAACCAGGAGAAGGAAGGTAGGGAGCTGCTAAGGAATCATGGGATCATTCAGGCTGCCAAAGCCCTCCAAGATCATCGAGTCCAACTGTTTCCCAACACTGCCATGTTCACCCCTACCCCATGTCCCCAAGTGCCACATCCACAGGTTTTTTGAACACTTCCAGGGATGGTGATTCCAGCCTGGATAGCCTGTGCCAGTGCCTGGACATCCAGGACACAGAATCACAGAATCCCAGACTGTTCTGGGGAGGAAGGGATCTTAAAGCTCATCCTATTCCACTCCCTGCCATGGGCAGGGTCACCTTCAACTATCCCCGGTTGCTCCAAGCCCTGTCCAACCTGGCCTTGGACACTTCCAGGGATGGGGCAGCCACAGCTTTGGGCTTGGATGGAGAAAATGGAGATGGAGTTTGGGTGGAGATAGGTCAGACAGCTGGACTGGGACACCTGAGCCCCTATTCCAGTGCTTTGCTGTGACTTTAAGTCCAGAGCAGCTTCCATGTCTTTGTGAGGGTTCCTTAGCCAGCCCATTACCTCCTCCCGGGGGCAGCTGAGCCTTTGGACTCACGTGGTTTTGTGGGAAGTGTCCCAGGGAGGCTGACCCTTGCCCAGAACTGCTGCACTCAGGTCCGAATCCCCTTTGGAGCCTTCCGAGGCACTTGAGTGTTTCACTGGACTCTCATCTTCCAAGTTTTTCCTCTTAAAGGGTGTTTTCCCTGGATGTGTGTAGTTATCTCTCTCCTTTACTATTTCTCCTTCAAGCTCTGAATTACTAGAGAGCAACAAGAAGAAGGAGGAGCTGGAAAAGCAGCTCAAAGAGAGCAATGAAGAGAAACGGATGTTGCTGGAAGAAATTGCCCAGCTCAAATGTGACATCCGGGGTGCCTGGGAGCAGGGCCCCAGTGGAGACATGAGGAGGATGATCCCTGGCTTGGAGCAGAGGGAGAACAGGTTTCTCCCATGGCAGAGCTCGGCAGGCAGTTTAGAGGGGAGCCTTAAACAGGTATGAGCAGCTTTGTCATCTGCACCCTTCTTTTTGTCACTAACTGAGTGGCAAAACTTAATTAAAGTGGGCCGGAAGCCAGTCCTATGGTGTGAGCGATGGCTGGAAATTAGGGATGTGTTCATTTTCTTGTGTTGTGCTTTTGGATGTGGTACGAACTTGGATAAGCTGAACTGACTGCACATGGCAGAAATAAGTGATTTAAATGGAATTTGTTCACCTTTCTCACCTTGTGAGCCGAAAGAGAAAGAGAGGTGCAGGTGTCCCTGCCTAACGGGGAGGAAATGATGGAAGAGCTCAGGATGGGGAGACTGAGGAGGAGCTCAGCTTCTGTGCAAGGATTTGGGAGAGAAGAGAGGACAGGGTGGTCTGTATGGCCAGGGTGGGAATGGGAAGTAGGTGATCGGGTCCAGTTGTATCCAAGAAGCAGCAAATCCATCCGGGTGGAGCAGAGCAAGACACAAGGAGTGCAGTGGATGTGGGAAGAGATCCTGATAGAAACAAGTGGAGAAAACCCCACAAAACCAGTGGAGCCAATGGAACTCCAGGACGACTGACACTGCCAGATCCCACAGTGCTGGATAACTTTTCCCAGCTTGGGAAGTTATCTGGGGATTATCTGAGAAAGATTTGGTCTTCAGTGAATTCCATCTGGTCCCAAGAGCAGAGGGTGAAGACGCAAAGTGGGAATGCAGATCCAGAGATGGCTGAAAGTGATGCTGGAAAGAAAGGCTTTGGGTACAACCCCAGCAGAGATTTTGGTGTGTGTGCCAGGAAGGTGGGTGAACCAAGGAGCTCAGTTATCTCCCAAGAGCCATTGCAGGCCGTCGGTGACACCTCCCCAGTGTCCAGGGTCTGTCCTGTTCTGTTCCTGTCCTGCTGCCAGGACTCGCCTTTCTCCTGTTCCTGATCCCTCTGCAAGCTGGACTGGCTGTGTTGCTCCTGCTTGGGTGCCTGAGTGAGACTCTGGTACAAGAGTCCAAAGTGGTTTTGCTTTGATTGGACAGGTTTGTTTTAACAGGAGATTTTTTTTTTTAACATTCCCTCATCCAGATTATTACCTCTTCGCCCTCAGCCTCAGGGTGCATTGGCTTCTCTGAGGGGATGGAGAGAATCACTGAATCATTGAGTTTGGAAAAGGCCTCTAAGATCGTCAAGTCCAACTATTAACCCAGCACTGCATATGCAGTGCAAACAGTGTCCCCAGGCACCGCATCCACATGGCTCTTAAGGCCCTGCAGGGACAGGGAAGGGAGCAGGACACGCTGTAGGGACAGAGAAGCACCAGCCTTTACCCATCTTCCTGCCCAAAGGCCCTTAAATCCAACTGGCTTCCGCTATCATTAATCACTTTTATCCTGCCTTAAAGGTAATTTTGGTGTGACTTCTGCTGTTCCTGCAGGGTCTGTCCGAGGAGAGGTTCCAGCAGCAGGAGGAGAAGCTGCAGCAGCTGCGCCAGGACCTGCGGCGGGTGCAGAACTTGTGCAGCTCCGCCGAGAGGGAGCTCAGGTACGAGAGGGAGAAGAACGCCGACCTCCAAAGGCAAAATCTGCTGCTCCAGCAGGAATGCACGAAGGTAGGGACAGAGGCTGGCTCTCCAGTGTGCTCTGCCTCAGCTCCATGGGAATTCTGGCCACGAGGGCTGGAGCCCCTCTGGAACCGGACTGGGAGAGCTGGGGGTGCTCATCTGGAGAAGAGAAGGCTCCAGGGAGACCTCAGAGCCCTTTCCAGTGGGGCTCCAGGAGAGCTGGAGAGGGACTTGGGACGAGGGATAGAGTGTCAGGACTAGGGGGAATGGCTTCCCACTGCCAGAGGGCAGGGTTAGGTGGGATACAGGGAGGAATTCCTGGCTGTGAGTGGGGCTTGGCCTTGGCACAGGGTGCCCAGAGCAGCTGTGGCTGCCCCTGGATCCCTGGAAATGTTCCAGGCCAGGTTGGATGGGGCTTGGAGCAGCCTGGGATAGAGGAAGGTGTCCCTGCCCGTGGTAGGCGGTTGGAACCAGGTGATCCTTAGGGTCCCTTCCTACCCAAACGGCTCTGGGATTCTGTGACAAATTTCACTGCCTTCAAAAGAAGTATGCTTTGCTTCCTTTGTGAGTCCTCTTTTGCTCATTCTGGAATCCTGTTCCCCTTTCCTAGCCAAGCCATTCCAGCTGATTTATGCTGAAGTATAAACCTGATTTCTTCTCTGGGATCTCAGGTCAAAGCTGAGCTGAAGCAGGCCCGGGCCAAACTCTCGGACTCCACAGAAACATGTTCCTCCCTCTCAGCACAGTGGGAGAGGAGCCAGCAGAAGGTCAAGGAGCTGGAACTGGAGCTCTCCAAGTGCTCCCAGGCTGACAAGCTCCAGAGCAGCCTCCAGGAGAGGCTGGCCCAGGAGAAATCCAGAGCAGGAGAAGCACAAAAGAAGGTAAATGTAAGCTGGGGTATGTTTGACAGTTCTGTGCAGCTCTAGTGCAGAAAACAAGCAGGTTTGCTTCCCCAAATTCCTTTTTGTGATCCCTCGGCTTAATATTGTAGGAAAAAAGCCTGTAATTAGCGGGAGCATAATCAAGGCAATAGATACCACGTCTGATAACCCAGTGTACTGATAGTGGGGTGGCAGGCACAGGGAACCCCGATCCTGTTCTTGCTGAGGAGATTTCCTACTGTTTACTGGCTGGAGAATTCCAAAACCTTGTGCTTTCCATGGCACTGATTCTGCCATGCTCCTGCAGAAATCATTGGATTCTCTTTTGAAATGTGCAGGATCAAATTGGGTCGAAAAAGGATTGTTGGGAATTCGTGACATAGTGTTTGGTCCCAAATCTGGTAGCCATTCCAGAGGTTTTGCTTTTAATGAACTTGGAGTCAAAACAAGGAAATCTTTCCTTCCCATGCCTCAGACACTGGAGGATCAGAGGCATTTGATTCAGACATTGGCTTGTACATTTAGGAAGTTTAATCCATGTCCATTTTAATCCAAGATCTCAAAACTCCAGCAAAAGCTGAAGGATTCCCAGCACCAGCTGCTGCTGGCAGAGGCCCGTGTTTCTGATAAGAAGCTTCTGGAGGAGGAGCTGAAGGAAGCTCGGGAAAATGAAGCTCGAGTGCAGCAGGAACTTCACGAGGAGCAGCTGAAAAGGTCTCTGTGCCGTGCAGGGGCTGTGCCAGCCCCAGGAGCCTCTGGCAGCTCCTGGCTGCCCTGGGAGGGTTCAGGGAGACCCAAACCACTGCTTTGACCTGCTGTCTTCCCTTTGGACCTGCCTTGTCCCCCTTCCTGAGATTTAAAAGATTTTTGGAGGCTTCATCTGCCACGGAAGGGCCATGGTGTCACTGTCAGCGTAGTGGTGGCAACAGCGCTCTTCCCTGTGCAGCTGGGAATGATCCCAATATATCATCCCCCCTTTCTGTGTCACTGGGACATGGGGACAACTGGGATGTGCTGATTCCTTTGTCCCCTCCATGTCAGCCAGGGCAGAAGGAGAGCAGGGGGTGTTTTGGGTGACAGACAGA
The DNA here is from genome assembly GCA_013389985.1 of Dryoscopus gambensis. NCBI lineage: Eukaryota > Metazoa > Chordata > Aves > Passeriformes > Malaconotidae > Dryoscopus > Dryoscopus gambensis. The sequence continues at coordinate 33,218 of WEIT01019498.1, read as the reverse complement.
CCCGTTGGGGGCAGGTTGCACATCCCCCTTCAGCTCTCACAGTCACCCCTTTGTGCCTCCAGGAGGCTCCTGGAGCAGCAGGTGGAGGAGCTGCGGCAGCAGCTCCGGCACTCCCGAGAGACGGAGGCGTCGCTGGCCAAGATGCATGTGGAGCTCCAGGCCAAGACCCTGCATGTCCTGGAGGATGAGAAGAAGCTGGATGCTGGTGAGGTGAGTGACAGCGAGGGGGTTCCTCGTCATACAAGGGGGAACAGGACCATCACGAGCTGGAATCCGCTCCTGGGAGCTGTCAGAATTGGGAACATCTGATCAGGGGCTGAGTCCTTGCAGATCCCACTGATTTCAACAGGAGCTGCAGGAAAAGCAGCCTCCCACTGCCAGTTGGTTTTCCAGGATGCAGCTCTGAGGGCACAGGAAGGCTGGGTCGTTTCTTCCTTCCCTTTTTCTTGCAGAGCTTGGAGTTTTTGCTTGGAGATCTTGGCAGAGTCCATTGTCTGGGAGGGTTCATTGCCTCTCTCTGCAAGAAAATCCCACTGCTCCTTGTTTAGGGGGAGCAGGGAGTGGTCTGAGGGGCGGGTGGGCTGGCTGGCTGGCTGGATATTGGCTGTAGTGGGAACCACTGGGACTGATGGGAGAGAAGCTTTGGAGACCAGGCAGATGGGAGGCAGAGGGGCCCCTCCGGCTGGGGCCACACACACAAGTTAAAAATAATCCTTTTCCAGCATGTGCAGTGCCAGAAGGAGAACCAGAAACTCTCGGAGCAGCTGGCACTCCTGAAGGAGGAGAACAAAGCCCTGTATGAGGAAGGTGTCCGACTCCTGAACCAGAAGGATCTCTATGTCAGGTAATGCCCAAAAACCTGCCCAGGAATGGCCGCTTCTGGGCCTGCTACTGGATTTGGCTGTGGTGTGGATTTTCCTGGCCAATGTTCAGGCTTTTAGCAACACATCCACTAGCCCTGCGAGAAGTGGTCTCACCCCTCCTGTCTGCTGTCAGGGAATTCCAGACAGGTTTGGGTGGGAAGGGACCTTAAGGAACCTGTTCCACTCCCATGCCATGGACAGGGACACCTTCCTCTATCCCAGGCTGCTCCAAGCCCCATCCAACCTGGCCTGGAACATTTCCAGGGATCCAGGGGCAGCCACAGCTGCTCTGGGCACCCTGTGCCAGGGCTGAGCCCCACTCACAGCCAGAGTTCCTCCCTGTATCCCACCTACCCCTGCCCCCTGGCAGTGGGAAGCCGTTCCCCCTAGTCCTGACACTCCATCCCTTGTCCCCAGTCCCTCTGCAGCTCTCCTGGAGCCCCTTTAGGCCCTGGAAGGGCTCTGCGCTCTCCCTAGAGCCTTTTCTTCTCCAGATGAGCAGCCCCAGCTCTCCCACCCTTCCTGCTGTCCTTGGCAGCTGAAGGCAGCACAGGAGGATGGTCTGGGTGTTGGTTGGGGTCTGGTGTCAGCAGAGACTCTCCCTGGAGCTGCTCCTTTCTCCCCAGAGCCTTTTTGGTTAATTTGAAGCAGAGTAGCTTTTTTTATCATGAATTTTGAGCAAACATGGGCAAATGTCCCTTATATGGTAGAAACTTCTCTTCTCTTTTGGTATTATTTTCCCTTCTATCCCAGCAGGGTAAAAATAAACAAGAACTTTGCCCAAATAGACAAGAGGGGAAGAGTAAAAATCAGAAGTGTCAGGAGGGAAAAATATTTGTCCTCAGTGCCCCAGCTCAAAGAAGCTCCCACTGAAGTGGCTCTTCCTGCTCCTCTTGGCCTGTCCATTGCTGTTTAGAATTCTTTGTTTTCCAGCCAGTGTGTGGATGTGGCACTTGGGGATATGGTTAGTGGGTGGCCCTGGCAGTGCTGGAGAATGGTTGGACTTGATGATCTTAGAGGGTTTTCCTAAATTTTCTTCCCATTCAGAAGTCATTTCTTTAACCATCCACATCCCCAACAACAAAACCAACTCATCCTTTCCCTGGAACTTCCAGTTTTGGTGCCCTTACAGCCCTATTTGTTATAAAGAGCTGTGAGGGATAAGCACAAGGATTTGTAAAGCTGGGAGTCACTTTTGGAAATGCTTTGGGTTCTTACCAATTTCCATTTGCCTGACACTTAAAAATTAAGATTTCCAACAAAAACACCCCCAAACTGATCAGTGAGAGTCCAGACAGTGCATGTGCTCATTCTGGGCAGGCAGGAGGAACTGGGGGGTGGCTGAGACTCCGAGTTTGGACTTTGAGCAGCCTGAATAAACCCGGGACATTCCTGCCTGGATGGGTGAGCCTTTCACAGCCTGCTGGTTGTCCCTGCTTTCCCAGGAAATACAACGAGATGCAGCTCCGGCACAAGGACAAGATCCGCAGGGCCAAGGAGACCTTCATCCATGAGGTGAAACAGAGGGACAGCAGGATCAAACAGCTGGAAAATGAGCTCAGTGAGTCAAAGCTCCAAGTGGAAAAGGTGAGAGGACACATCAAGGGCTTCTCCTGCAAGGGGAGGCTGCAGGGGCACCAAAAATAATCATGGATTCAGGGAATGGTGTGGGTTGGAAGGAACATTAAAGCTCATCTCATCCCACCCCCTGCCATGGCAGGGACACCTTCCTCTATCCCAGGTTGCTCCAAGCCCCAGTGTCCAGCCTGGCCTTGGGCACTGCCAGGGATCCAGGGGCAGCCACAGCTGCTCTGGGCACCCTGTGCCAGGGCTGCCCACGCTCACAGGGAGCAATTCCTTCCCAATCTCCCATCTGACCCTGCCCCCCGGCAGTGGGCAGCCATTCCCCCTTGTCCTGCATTCTAGGCCCTTGTCCAAAGTCCCTTCTTGCAGGAAGGGACCAGGTGCAACCTGTAGTAACAAAAAGCCAAAAGGAAATTCCTGGCTCAGGAGTGACCTCGGGGGAAGGCACCTCCTCAAGTCCCAGTCTGACGCTGGCTGAGCTCCATGTTCCTTTGCCTCAGCAATTCCTGCTGGGAGGTGACCCCAGAGCCTCTTTCTGGGGTATTTTACATCGAACAGGCTATGGAATTGCCGAGTCGTTGAGGCTGGAGAAGGCCTTTAAGATGAGGATCTTCATCAAGTCCAACCATCCATCCATCCACCCCCACTAAACCATGTCCCCAGGTGCCACATCCACACAGTTCCTGAGCACTTGCACGGGTGGTGACTCCAAGCTTTTAGGAGTTGGCATCCTTGATGGTGATCCCTTGGGAAAGCCCCGAGGTTTGCAGAGGACAGAGAAGAGTCAAGAGTGGTTGTTCTTTGCTTCTCCACCACCCTCAGGGGAAGGTGCTGATTGCTCAGATCACTGCTGAGAATGAGAAATTACTCCAGGAGAGGCGACGGCTCCTACAAAGGATATCAGACCAGGAGGAGTCCCCTTGGAGCCTCCAGTCTGGGATTCCCTCCCTCCAGAGCAGGTAGGCCCCTGCTGATGTCCATCCCCTGGGATTCTCCCTTTCCCTGATTTTGTGCCTCTTTCTCTTAAGAAATTCCAGAGGATGTTTGGATTGAGCCCCAGGCATTGGTGAAGTAGCTTTCATGGCTGTAATTAGGGATGTAATTAGCCCGTTTTCCCATGCAAGACCTCACCACTGAGCTGGAGGCTGTGGAGAGCAACAGCTCTGAGGTTGGAAAAGAAAATTCCTGTTTGAAAACGGAGCATGGCTGGAAGGAAAATAACTTGTGCTTTGTGCCATGCCCAGAGGGAAGATCCTGGAGGAGGAGAATGCCCGGCTGCAGGACAAGCTCCAGCTCTCCAGCCGTGTGGCCACCTCCCAGCACCTTCCCAGGAGCAGCCCCACTCCCAACACAGAGGTGAGACCCCGGAAGGGCTGGAATCAGCAGGAATCACAGAACCTGATGTCTGAGGGGCTGGGGAACAGCTGGATCCAACCCTTGGGATGGAAAGGGCTCCCATATGGAAGGTGGCAAGAGCTGTGGTGAGGAGGGGCTTTGTGAGGAGCTGAAGGCTCCATATACTCAGCCCCTGCTCATCCCTGAGCTGCCGCCCGTGGGATCCCCTTCCACAGGGACAGGAATCTCACTTGGCACATTTAGAGCTGCTCAAAGGCCTCAGCTGTAAAGTTGGCTCCAGGAAAGGAGAACCAACTGTGAGTGTGAGATTGGGAATGTTCCTCCTGCAAGGAGGAATGTTCCTCCCTCAGGCTAAACTGAGCGATAATTCCTGAGCTGAGTGAAGGAATTGGCCGTGTTAATGAAGAACCGTGGCAGGAGATACAGGGAAAATCCAGGAAATCAAAGAGTTTTCAAATCAACCAGGTAGATTTAGGAGTTTATTGGGACTTTTAATTTGGAGAGAACCCAGGTAGGCTGAAAATGAGTTGTTCAGGGGGAAAGGGCTGTTTGGGGCTCACCTGGCCTTGGTGGGGCTTGGTTTGGGTTTTTTAGTTTAAATTCACAGCCAAAGGACAAATCCCTGATTAGCACCCGTATGGGGCTGCATTTGGTGGAGAGGACTCTCAGTGGAGTTGGGGGAGAGCTCAGAAGACCAGGAACTGTTGCAATTCAGGGTCTGACTTCTACCTCCTCCTTTCAAAGTCTCTGTTCCTCCTTCCAGGACTTGAAGATCATTCCTGGCTCTGAATGCCAACCACAGAGTAAGGTGTTGCCACCTCCTCGTGCCAGGTACCGTGGGGGAGAGGAGGAGCCAGGGAGTGGCCACTTGAGCATTTTGGCTTCTCCACCCTGTGCTTTCACCTCCCAGAGGCCTTTTTTGTTTGTTTTTGGTCAAATTTTAGGGAAAATGGTATTAAAATGGCATTAAAATGGTATTAAAACCAGTCAACTGATGGGATGGAGAAGTCAAATTTTCAGAATATTTTGGGGAACACTGTGGGATTTAGGAGTCTTGGTGCTCAGAGGCTTTGGAGGAGTCTTTATACAAGAGGTGGTGAGACTTGGAGCCCTAGTGCTGCCAGAGCTGTGTCCCACATCACACTGGGATGTGTTCCTCCATTCCAATCTGTGCCAAACCAGATGAGGGGAAGGCAGAGGGACCCTGCAGCTCTGGAGATGCAGCTCAGGGCGTTTGGTAACAGTCCCAGGGGCTGCTGGGGGGAAGGATGGTCCAAGCAGGTTCTTGGCTGGCTGAGGGTGTCCCTTCCTTGGCTGGAGGAGGAATGTGGAGCCTTGATCCAACAGAAAAGCATCGCCCTGTGCTGCTCAGAGGTGCTGGGTAAGGGTCACCCAGACTCCACAGAATGCCAGAAAATGGGAATTTATTTCCAGCTTCCCACCCCGAGATCTCCCAGAGCCCCTCAGCGCCCTGAAGGCCCCGCAGAACGCAAAGCCTGAGGGAGAGGCTGAGAGCCAGGACTCTTCCTTCTGCCTGTCCCCCTCGCAGCCTTCGGAGATCGGGTACCTGAACGTGGCCTCTCCTGGGGACACCGCAGCCCCCGCGGCCTCGCCGCTGCCGGCCCAGAGCCGGAGCCCTGGCTCCGAGAACTTCTGAGCTGGGACTGGTGGTGCAGCCTTACCTGGACTGCAGGATTTGGGCTCCTGGAGCCACAGGATGACAGAGCCTGCAGAGAGAATTGCCACATGGACTGACCCCATGATTTCTGGGATATATTCCAACTAAATGATTCCATAGCTTTTTTTTTTTGCTTGCCCACCTGTAAATATGTGTGTGATCCCAGATCCACTGGAGGCTGGAATTTGTAGATAAAACTCCGTGCAGTGGAAGAGGGGTGGGGTGAAGGGTATCTTCCCTCAACCCTAATTCCCTGTCTGGTCCAAATCTCTAGATTTTATAAATAAAACTTGGAGAAACAGGGAGTGGAGGAGGTCTGAGGATGCCAAGAGGGAAGCAGTGGGATCAGAACTGCAGATCAGGTGGGAACAGAGCGTGGCTGTGCATCTCTATGGGCCTTTCTGTGCTTCCTGGGCTCTCCCTGTGTGTTTTGGGGAGCCCTGGACCCCTCGGTGTGCCCCCTCTGCACCCTGGCTGTCCCTTAGAGGGTATCCCAAGCCCCTTGGCCCATTCTGGGGCATCCTCACCCTTTGGTTTGTGCCATGCGCAGGCCCAGCGCTGCCTTTGGGTGCCCCCAGCCCCTGGCTGTGCCTGTTTGGGCTCCCCACAGCCTTCAAGGAGCCTTTTGGGGTGCACAGAGCCTCTCCATGGGATTTTCTGTGTCACAGAGCCCTGGGTGTGCCTTTGGGCTCCTCTGCACACCCCAGTGTGTGTGAACATTGCCTGGGCTTTACGGGGGGGGTTAGTGCATCCTCAGCCCTCTGGCTGTGCCCTGGGCTGTCCCAGACCCCCCCTCACTGAGCCTTGGGCTCCTGATACCTGGGGGAGGTATCAGGAACACCCTCCTGGAAGACTGAGGGGTTTCATCCCTTCTGATGGGGCAGAACTGGCTCAGCCACACTCGGGGAGAGGCAGAGTCAGGTCTTAGAAGGGCCACAAACCATCAGAGACCCTGAAGGGCCCACAGACTCATTTCTGGGCCTTCCACCAGCGGGCTGGGCATGACCCCAGTGCTACATCGGGCAGTGTAAAACTCCTGACCCCAGGGAAGGTACCTGGGTGTTCCCACTGAGCCTGAGCCTGAGCCTGTATTAACCCACTAAACTTTGTGGTTTTGGAGCTTCCCCCTGATGGATCCAGACTGTGACCATTACTTTGACCATGGACACTGAAATTGCAACAACCGAGTCTTGTCACTGCACCCACGGGTGGTGAGACCTTTCCTCTCCACTCTCTACTCTTACCTTTTCTTTTTTTTCTTTCTTTTCCTTATGTATTTTCTAAAGTGTTATTTTTATAGTTTTATATTGGTATATTTCTAAAGGAAATAATCAAAATGGCTACATAGGCGACTTCCATTGCAACCAAAGTGTTAAAATAAACGTGACATGTTTATAAATATATATGTATGTTTGTGTATAAACACCCTCATCCATTCCAAGGGATCTATTAACCCAAGAGCCTGGGTTATCCCACCTCAGAGACGGCTTGGAACAGCTCCATCAGTTCTGCCCCGCCTCACAGCAGCTCTGTGCCCACACAACAGGATGGGCAATTTTCCACAACCCTCCAATGCCTCAAGGTTTGTCTTGTAGCGAGGGGCCCAAAAAATCCACAGTACTCAAGGTAGGGCCTCCCCAGTGCTGGAAGCATAAAACAGGGAAGAAAATGCAAAGCTCCAAGCATGACAGGGCCCATGGTGCAGATACGGAACCAGAGCAAAGTCCTGTGGTTTGTGTTGCTGTGGCATTGAGAGGAACATGGAGCAGGCCGTGGTCTTGTTCTTCTGCTGGATGCCCAACAGCTCCTGCCGAGGAATATTCCGTACACTGGGACCGCAGAGAACAGGAGGTTTGACCACAATCCCACCCACAGCACTTTGCACAGTCGTGGTTAATAAGGTATGAAATGTACCCCAATTTTGTACCTGTCTAGGGGATGACAGTTCAACCTGGAATTTGGAGGGACAATTTGATGGGGTTGTCCCCTTCACCCTGCCCAGAAGGGATGTCCCTGGGTAAATTCCGAGGTAAAGCCACGTCGAGTGTTTTGACGCAGGAAATGAATCTGTGATTGCAATGGCATCGTTGGAGCTCTCTGGGGCTCTGCTGCAGGTTTGTTTTCCTAACGCCCAGCGTAGGAATGGGTCTGGTACAGGGTAACTGGGATACCCGTAGTTGGTGATCACGTATCCAGTTAGCTGGGATCAGTTACCCTGTATGTCACACTCAGTGGACCCTGCTCTGGGTGAACCCCACCAGAACTACACTTCATGGACTATTTGTGCATCCACCATCAGCCCCACGGCTGGTTTTGCGATAACCTATTGCGGTGCTTCCTCCTCCCCCTGCTCTACGGGAGCTCCTGATAAGCACCTGATAAGGTGAAGTATCCCCTGACCATACCAGGAACTCCCAAGTGTAACAGGAACAGCAGCTGCCTGTCCAAGGTGGGGAACAAGGGATAATCAGGCATTCCCTGACAGCCTTGGAACAGTCCCTACCTGAGTCAGAGCCTGAGTGAAATGGCGCCACCGGTGCTGGAGTGATATCTTGGATTCTGGCCAGGATGGAAACTTACTGATGCCTGAAGCCTGCAAACACCAGTGCCTTGGAGGTCTCCTGTGCTGCAGCTCTGTGCCTGTGTAGGAATGAGGGCCACAACCTGAGATAAGGGATTTCCATGGGATATGTGGTGATGGGAGTACCTGGGTGTGATCACCTGTTGAGGGGGTGATGGGTTATCAGGCAGAGGCCTATCCTTGAAATCTGCCAGGTGGAAGAGGGAGTGATGCTCAGGTGTCACATTCTGTTCTGCCCTTGCCAAGACCCAGAGCCTTTGTAATCTCTCTCCTTACAACTCTTCATATCCCTCATTTACAGATAACTTGGCTGCTCCTCCCTCCTCCCCAAAGCAGGGACACCCCTTAGCAAAGATTTGTGTCTCCAGGTGCATCAAAGAATTCCTGGGAACATTTGTCTTGTGCAGCTTTTGCAGGTCCATTTATCACCCTCAGTCTAACAAGAGCCTGTAACCTGCTGCTCCAATAAATTGCACTGTTGGTGAATCTGTGTTTGTGAAAGTTCCCACAAGATGTGACCAGACCTGCCAGGTGGAACTGGCTCCTGTCAGGAATTCAGCCCTGCTTCCCCCAGCCCCTCTGATCCCTCAGGACCAGCTGGGACACTAGGTTTGTTTTCTGCCAGTTTTCGTACTTCTAACTCAGCAATTCCTGTGTCCGTGTAAATCGTTCTAAATCAATCTCCATCCGATTTCCCCGTGTGCTTCAGCAGTGGTTGTGGGAGACTTGTCGGGAAGGGCAGTGGCTGGGTGGGGGCAGCCCCTCAAAATGATGAGTGCAGCCTCCTTCCCCTGTAGGGTGAAGGTTGGGGGCGGGGCCGTGTCTGTGTGTGGCTCTGCAGCCCCTCGGTGACACATGTGAGGTCACAATGGGACGTTCTGCTTCCATGGAACCATAACGCCCACTTCCCTGAGAGCCAGTGACCAGTCCAGCTGTGGTGCCCCACTGTACCAACAGGTGCCCCCGTCCTGGGGCCATGGTGGGATGGACAGGAGGAGAGGAAGAAGTCGGGCAGGAGGAGCTGCAGCCATGACAGAGGTGTACCCTAGCTTCCTCCTCGCGCTGTCTCCGGATCTCGTATACTTCCACAAGGATGGTAAGGCCTTGAGATCCCCTGAGGTCCTGGCATCCTCCTCTCCCTGGGGTGGGAATGTGTTGGTGGCTTTGCCCAGGGAGAGGGTCCCTTTGGAGAAGGGGATCTGACATTAGGAAGGTGAGGGGGGGATGATGAACTTCATAACTTCAACACGGCCCTTTCTCTTCTTCCGACAGAAATCACTAAAGTTTGGGATTGTGTGTCTGAGTGCTACCGCCAAGATCTGCTGCTGAAGAAGGTGGGGCTGGTTTCCTCATGGTCCTCCCTCAGTCCATGGGGGTTTCCTGATCCTTCCCCATCCTGCCTGGCCCTCACCCAGCCTAGAGGGCAGAAGAAGTGTCCCAGGCAGACCCTGCATTTTGGTCAGAGACCCACTGTAAGCATAGGCAAGAAGTCAAGTGGCGCTTGAGTCAGAGAACATTGGATTTTCTCTTTGGAGTCTTCCTCAGGATGACTGGAAAGGAGGGACATCCAGGCAGTGCTCCTGCACTCCTTGGGCCTTCCCAGGCTCTGGGAGTTTCTCCCACGTGTCTTGCACCCTGCAGATCCTGGAGAAGAGGGAGTGAGGAACCATGTGGAGTGAAAAGCTCTTCCCCAAAGCTTTCCTGGGGGCTCCATCTCAGGCCTTGGTGCTGCAGGGCTGGAAAGGCCACAGATCACCCTTAGCTTTCCCTCCTGTCTGCCCACTGATTGCCTGCTTTTGCTTCCAGAGAGTTGGGCTTATGGGCCTGGGTACCATCCACATTATGAAAAGACCCATCTGGCACGGAGAAGGGGAAGGTTTCATGGTGGACAGTCCAGAGTTTGATCTGAACAAGCCGTTGCTGGTGGGGAAGAAGCTCCTCCATGGGAACAGCCCCGTGCCTGGTAAGATGAGCCCTTCAGCCCTGTGCTCCCCCCGGACATGGACAGGTCCCTCCAGCAGCCCCTCCAGGGCTCTCTGGGTGCTGGGGTGTGCTGGCTGCTCCTGGAGAGCTCCTGGAGGTGTTCCTGAGAATCTCCTGGCACCAGTAAGGCTGATGATCCCCACCGCCTTGGGAAGGCAGCAGCCAGCATTCCTGCTGGCTCCTGCAGACACCTGGGTGGTTCTGTGGTGCTGGAGCATGGTGGTTGAGCTGGCAGTGCAGGGACAGGGGCTCATGGCACAAAAGCAGGACATTTGCTGATGTGTGAAGAGTCACTGTGGTGGGAGGTGGTTGGTGAGCTCTCGAGGAGCCACGGAAGGGCTGAGTGAGTGACTTTGTGTTGGTTTCTCCACAGGGCTCTCCAAAGCCGATGAGTTGGTCTGTGCTGAGGTGGCCTTGCGCCTGCACAAGCCCAAGGCCACTATCGTGATGTGCATCAAGGCCACCTTAAAGATCTGTGTGTGGGCCTTGGCCAGTGGCCAGAACTTCGACTTTGTGTTCAAGGACATTGGCGTCCTGGTCTGCCGGGGAAGCCACGTGGCCATGAGGTTCTTTGAAGGCTTGATCCGAGAGGTGGCTCAGTCGGAGCGCCTGGCAGAGGGCTTGCTCCAGGTGAGTTTGGCATGTGTTTCATGTGCCCTCAAACTCCTGGGGACACAGCTGTGGCCTTGGGCAGCTTTCCATGATCCTGGTAGCTGAGCCTGCTCTCCTGCTCCCAGGGAATTAGCCCTGAGCTTTGGCTCCTGTGGAGATGCTTCTGGTGTGGCCTTGTTGTCCCAAAATGCCAAGGCAGTGGAGATGCTCATGGATTTGGGATGATGTAGGGGCATAGGGTGGTGGAGAGACAGCTGGGGCTGGGTGTTGAGGAGGGGCAGCTGGGCCTGGGAGTGGCAGAGGGGTTTTTTCTGCCTTGTGAACAGCAGGTAAGTTCCCTGTGGATCCAGCCATGTCTCTGTCCCTGTTGCAGTCACCAAATCTGAAGCCGTTATTCATAGACCACACAGAAAAGGACATTTCCCAGATTCCTCCTGGAGGTGTCTTTGTGTTGCCGCAGTGAGTGCAATCATTTCTGTACATGGGGGGTAAAAACCAGCAACATCTTTTTGTCCAGGCTTCTCCCATGTGGGAGGAATCCTTGGGTGTATTTAATTTTGGAGGTGGAATTGAAATTGTGCAAGGTCTATGGCCACTCTGGCTTCTCTGGGGAGTGTTTCAGGGGATTCCCTGGGAAGAGGGCCTGCTTTACCTTCCCACCTCTGTGGGAATGACCCAGGAGGCACCGTTGGGGGCCACGGAGCAGAAGGCTCCACCAGCTCCTTCCTTTTCCTTTGAGAAAGACTGAGAACCAACAGGCCCCAGAGCCTGGGCTGTTCTCAGTCACTGCGGGTTTGTTTTCCCTGGAAAGCGTCTCTGACAAGGGGAATCCCAGACCTGGCTGAGAGGAGCCGTATGGAGGGAGGCTTTTCTGCCCGTGCTGCAGTGTTATGTCTCCTTTGGAAAACTGGATGCCTGGGAATGCCTCTTCCCAGAGGCTGCCATGGACTCTGCTGCCCTTATTCAAACTGGTGTCACCATCTTCTTTGCAGCTTTGTGCAGGCAGATGGGAAGTCCCAGCCACATCCTGTAAGTGCTTCCCTACTAGGCACTGGAACCACGAGCAAAACCAACACCAAGCGCCGAACAACTCCAGGTATGTTCCCTCCTAGGAACTGACGTCCTCCATGCCAAAGAGAATTCTGTCTCCTGCCAGAAAAGTGTCCCAGCAGGCCCCTCTTTTTCTGAATGGGGGCCCAAGGAAGCAGTGGGACAGGACCATGGAGCAGCACAGCCCTCAGGGAAGGGGACTGGGCTGGGACAGGAAGGCTGCAAGATCCCTCGTGTCCAAAATGTTCTGGAGATGCAGTTGAGAGGAGCTTCCTCTTTTTCTTCTTCAGGGAACCCTCCCAGCCAACGCCCCCTTCTTCGTCCACGTCTTTCTCCAAGTCAGATATGTGACGTGAAAGCGAAGGGAAGAGAAAAGAAAAAGCCTGATGGTGGAGTGCAGAGAGGGAGGTGAGAGTTTGGGAGAGCTGGCTTTGGGTAATCCCGCGCTCCTGGACAGGTGTGAGGAGCTGTCACCTTCGGCCAGGCTGCCTGTACTTATGGAGTGCAGGTATGGGCACGTGGCCAAGGCCTTGGTTCCTGCGGCGTGGGAAGCGGGCAGCAGAGTTTTGGAGAGGCCTGGAAAACACACCGGAGAAGATGCTTCCACTGTTCTCACACAAAATGCTTGTGTGGTGTCTTTGCAGCTTGCTGCCTCCAATTGAGAGCTCCGGGAAGAAGGGCAGAGCCACCAAGGGGATGGAAGCACCCAAAGCTGGGCTGGCAGCTCCCACCAGGCAGGGGAGATGTGTCCAGGTGTGTGACATGGATGTAGGATCGTGTCCTGCATCACTGCAGGGAGGCTGTTGAAAGGATCCCTTTGGATGTGTTTGTTCTGGAATGTCTTTTGGGTCCTCCATTCAGTCCTGGGAACAACTTCCTCATTCTGTACTGTGTTGCAAGGAATCTTTCTCTGAACTGAACCTCTATGGTCTCCAGGCTTCTTCAGGAGTTCAGGGTCACTGCCAAGAACTCTGGGGGAGAGAGGAGGAATCCAAACTGTCCCTTGAGTCATGGGCTGCAGGATGGGACCCTTATTGTTGCCAGAATGTCTGAGCTGCCTTCCCTTTTCTTCATGCCACAGCTTCCACCCCTGGCAGAGCAGAGGAGTCCAGGGAAGGCTGCTGCCTCCCATCCTGGAGGATTTGAAAGGCTAAGGAAGGAGAGAGTGGCTGCTGTGGCAGGAGTGGCTGCTGCTTTGTCCCCGGAGAGAAAGGAGGAGAAGACACTGTCCCCTCGTGGGGGGAGACCACAGCCAAGGTAAGAGTGTGGCAGCACCTGGCAGGGCCAGAGAGGGTTGAGCAGGTGGGGATCCCTTTGGGATCAAGGAAGTGGAGCCCTGAACCCCGGGCTGGATATTGTCTCTTGGACATCCCCTGACATGGGCATGGCCTGGGACAGGCCCTGATCCTGGTGTCCCGTGTGCCCATGCTGAAAGGGGTGGTGGGGCCAAAGGGAATGTGGACGCAGAAGCAGCAGGGGCTGGGCCCGGCAGGATTCCAGCCAGGGAGTGAGAGGGAAATCTGTCCCTGCCTTGCAGGACTCCACGAGCAAAACAGGTCCTGCTAAATCTGAAGCCATACAAAGTTGCTCGGGAGCAGTGCAAGAAGGCCTTGCAGATCAACTTGTTACGGAAATGGTCCTGTGACAATTCCCTTGGTAAGTATTTCCAAGCACTGGATGCATTTTCCTGTGGCAGCACATTCCTCCCTTGCCTGGCAGCAGCCCCTGGGAAGCACTGTCTGTGCTGCTGGGTGGGTGTAGGGGCTCCTGGAGCTGTCCCTGAACCAGACGTGCCTTCCAGCCCCAGGTGATGGCCTCAGGCAGGATGGGGCAGGTAGGGACATGGATGGGTTCCTCTGTTGTCTGGCCTGGCCTCTCCCAGGACTTGGGCTGGCAGGGCTGGGTCTGCAGGGCTGGGGTGTCTGCGAGACTACAGAACCTCCAGGAGCAGACCTGGTGAGCAGAAGGTCTCTGCCCTCCTCCCTGAATCCTGAACAGCTCCTGATTCTGAGCTTGGTGAAGCAGTTGGAGCTCCACAAACAGAGGACAATGGAACTGAGACATGGGGACAGCCACACGACACCACGGAACAAGGAATACCACATGACACCACGGAAAAAGAAATAAAGACCTAGAAATCCATCACCTCGGTAGGTGAATTGCTGCTCCACACCAGGGACTGAGCCCCTGGTCAGGACAAGAGTGTTTGGTGATCCAGATGGGACTGGTGGACCTGGACAACTCCAGTCACAGAATCCCAGGATGAGTGAGATTGGAAGGGACCCCAGTGGCTCATCTGGTCCTACCTCCCTGCTCTAGCAGGGCCATCCCAGAGCACATAGTACAGGATTGTGTCTGGATGGGTCTGAAATATCCCCACTGAGGGAACCACCTGTTCAGGGCTTGGTCACTGTACAGCAAAGAAGTTCTGCCTTATGTTCAGCTGGAATTTCCTGGGCATCAGTTCCTGCCTGTTCCTCTTGTCCCATAGCTGGGCTTCCTGGAGCAGAGCCTGGTCCCTGCTCTGAGCCCTCCCTGCAGACAGGGACAGACAGGGATGCGGGCTGCTCTCAGCTGTGTCTCCTCTCGAGGCCGAACAGCCCCAGCTCCTTCAGCCTTTCCTGGGCACAGAGATGCTCCAGGCCCTTCCTCATCTCCTCAGCCTTCACTGGCCCCTCTCCAGGAGCTCCCTGTCCCTGCTGTGCCGAGGAGTCCAGAAGTGGACACAGCACTCCAGAGGTGCCTGCCAGGGCTGACCGGAGGGGCAGGAGCACTCCCTCATCTGCTGGCAGTGCTCTTCCTGACGCCCCCCAGGATCCCATTGGCCTCCTTGACCCCCAGGACACTCTGCTGGCTCAGGGACAGCTCATTGTCTCCAGGACCCCTAGGTCCTTCCCAGCAGAGCTGCTCCCGCAGGTCACCCCCAGCCTGTGCTGGTGCCTGGGGTTGTTCCTCCACAGGTGCAGGACCTGCATTTCCCTTGTTGAACTTCAGAAGGTTCTTCCCTGCCCATCTCCCCAACCTGTTCAGGTCCCTCTGAGGGCTGCACAGCCCTCAGGGCTGTTGAGGCTGGGCCTAAGGAGAAACAAACAGGGCCAGCTCATCAGTCCGAGGTGTTCACTCTACGAAAGGTGATTTTGCCGGGGGGGAACATGACAACCGACTCACGGCCACCAACTCCAGAATTCCCCCAACTCCAAAGATGGACAAGACTGAGCCTGCAGACTAATTAGCGTGAGAAGGGAGACGATTATTTAACCAATAGAAGATAGAATGTTAATTAGAGAACTCTGTAACATGCAGCCCATGAATATTGAAGCCTTTGTTTGCTAAAATGTATAAATAACATAAAGCTTCAATGAACCAGGAGCCAATGTCTGTGGGAACCACCCAGGTCCTGCTGTGCACAAACTGGAATAAAGATACAGAGGTCTCTCACCTCGGGGTGGGAACTGGCTGTGCTCAGCAGGGAATGAGCCTGGGACTCAGGGGACAACCAGACACCACCTTGCAGCCCCAGGATGGCCAGAAGCAGGACGGGGCAGGTGGGACACGAGTGGGTTCCTCTGGTGTTGGGCCTGGCCTCTCCCAAGTCTTGCGCTGGCGGGGCTGGATCTGCAGGACAGGGGTGTCTCAGAGACCACAGAATCTCCAGGGGCAGACCTGGTGAGCAGAAGGTTTCTGCCCTCTTCCCTATACCTCCCACTGAACAGTTCCTGGTCCCCCCTGAGTTTGGTGAAGCAGTTGGAGCTCCACGACCCCAGTGAGAAGTGGAACTGGGACGTGGGTGTGGTGTGGGGTCATGGCCCTGCACGGACCTGCACCGTGACCCTGAGGAGTGAAGCGGCACAGCAAAGCCAAAATCCTTCTCTCTAAATGGGAATAACTCAAATTTCATGGATGGACTGCTCGGGAGATAAGGAGTTGGTTGGATGTACTACACACACGGTAGTGGTGAAGGGCTCAGATGGAGCTCAGTGACAAAGGGGTGTCCCTCAGGGTCCCTACTGGGACCAGTGCTGTTTAATGTCTCCCTCAGAGACACAGACAGTGGGGTCGAGGGCACCCTCAGCATGCTGGCAGATGACCCCGAGCTGAGCAGTGCAGGTGACACACCTGGGAGACAGGATGCAATTCAGAGGGCCTGGACAAGTTCCAGAAGTGGGCCCATGGGAACCTCAGGAGGATCAAGGTGGCCAAATACAACATCTGAACATGGGTTGGGGCAACTTCAGTATCAGTCCAGAAGTGAGCTTGTCCCTCTCTTGTCCTTCTTTCACTCCATGTCCTGCCATCAAGCCCTTCATTCCCAGCCTGGATTGAGACAGGGGGTTTTCCCAACTCATGTGCAGGACCTCATGAGATTCCTGTGGACCCACTGCTCAAGCTTGTCCAGGACCTCCAGGATGGCCCCATCCTTTGGGTGTGTCACTTGTCCTGCTCAGCTTCCTGTCACATTCCAGCAGGCTAAGGGTGTGCTCGACCTCACTGTGTCCTTGGTAAGGTATCAAAGAGCGCTGGTCCAAGGCAGGGCCCTAAGGTACACCACCCCTCACTGGACACAGAACCACTGACTACAACTCTGTAGTAGTCTGTTGGTTCAGTGTTGTCTCTTGTGACACCTCTCCAAAATTGTCCATCTCTTTGGATTCTCTCCAAGGTTGGACTTGATAATCTTGTTGTTTTCTTCCAACCTTAACAATTCTCTGGTTCCCTCGATGCCTCTTTAATCTGTTATTTAGCTTCCACCAAGCTGTACTCAGGGCTTAAAGGGTTGAGGATAAACCAGGTTTTGGAGAAGAAAATGGTTGTAAAAATTACCAGTGGAATTGTTCTCAGAGATTTTTGCTCTGCCCTTTGCTGTTCCACCCTTAACCCACATTAAAGTAATTTAGGGCAGAGGCCTGAGCTGCTGTGGGCTTGCAAATGCTGTTGGCTGCTGCCCAGGGCAGCAGAAAGCAGAGAAATAATTACAGCGGAGGAAACGGGCTTGTTTTGTTGGAATAAAGATCCTTTCGCGGGTTTAAATTTCATGGATGAGGCTGGTGGAGAGGAGAGAAGCACAGTCTTTCAGCCCACACTCTGCACTGTCAGCTCAGCTTCAACTCTACAGTAATTTTTGGGTTATAATGAATCAGAAAAGTCCCATTCCCTCCCTTCAAGCCCCCTGCCTGGGGACTTGACTACTTTGGATTCTGGAATATTACTCCAAGCAGGAAGATGATTTTCACTGTAACTTGATCAATAATTTGGGTTACAGCAAGAACTGGAGTCTTTGGGGCATAAAGCACTGCTGAGATTTGAGGAAGGTGCTCAGTGGGTGACTGTTTCCCTCTCCTGTTCTGGAATCAGAAACATTGTTCTCCTTGTGTCTGTGTTAATCCAAGCCCACAAAATCCCAGAAATAATTTACAGATTAAAGGACCTTAGCTTGATGTCAGAACTGAGCTGAGGCACGCTGGTGCTTCTCCATTCGTGTGACTTTCCCATGTTTCTATATAAGCATGGAAGTCATGGAGAAATGGATTTGATTCCAGGCAGCCTTTGTCCTTAATGACACCCCCTGTGCCTTTTAATACGTGCACTTTAATTAGGGGCTGAAAAGAGCAGAGATGACATTTTACAGCTGGGCACGTGCAGGCACAGCCTGGGCTTCTCTGCCTCGGTCCTTGGCTCTCTCTGAAGCCCGAACAGGAGTGGGGTGACAAGGGACAGGACCAGGGGAAATGGCCTCAAGCTGTGCCAGGGGAGCTTTAGGTTGGATGTTGGGAAAACGTCTTTGTGGAAAGGGTGCTCAGGCACTGGAAGGGGCTGCCCAGGCCAGTGGTGGAGTCACCATCCCTGGAAATGTTCAAAAAACGTGCGGAGGTGGCATCTGGGGACATGGTTAATGGTGAACAACATACCACCAGGTCCTGGGTTTATGGTTGGACTCAATGATCTTAGAGGGTTTCTCCAACTTTAACAATTCCATGATTCTGTGATTACACTCTTAGTTCCTGGAACTCCCAGAACAGGCAACTGACTGGATCAGGGTTTTTTTCTATCGTCTTCCAAACTTCTTTTTTTACGCCCAGCTTTGCAGAAAGTGTCCAGAATTACGGGGACTTCCAGGTGTTGCCTGAGCTCAATCTCCACCATTTATTTATTGCAGTTTGGAATGTTTTGCCTGCCCATGTCACGGCCAGTGTCTCAAAGTGGGAGCAACTCATAAACCCCAAGATCTGCTTGGGTGTGACTGACCTGCTGTGCTACCGAGCAGATAACTGGGAGTCCCCTCAGGCTTTATGATATGTCAATAAAAAGTTTGGATTAATGGATTACCAACCTAATGCTGTGTGAAGTCTTTATAAAGCTCTGACTGCTGGGCAGTCTGAGAGCTCAGGAGAAGAGGGAAAGTCTGAGAGACGCAAAAAGGGTGGGAAAAGGCCAAAGGCAGAGGAAATAAAATCTATCCAGGTGAGGAGAGGCTTGGCTTTGCAGGCACTATGAAAAGCCTTCTTTCCTGGACAGCGCTGGCAGTCCTTGTCCTGGTGCATGTCTCTCAGGCAGTCTATGTTCAGGTGAGTTTTTTCTCTTTCATTTTTTGGTATTATGAGTTCAACAGAGTGCTGATATTTTTGAAACTTCTGGCTGCAACAGGAATCTTGAACTAAATTAATAGACCTGAACTTTTGCTTTGCTCTGCCTTGATTTCTACTTGCATCTCCCTGTGCTCTGGATGCTGCCGCGGTTTATTTACCTTCTCTAGCCATATCTCTGCTCTGAAATCCCTTAGGGACTGAGGCGTTTCATACCTGGAGTTTTCTCCTGGACCTGAAGCCACGTGCAGTGAAAGTGCAGGCCTTAGAGGGTGATGCAAACAAGGTGTGACAGGAGAAATTGTCCTGTGTTACCTGGTTCTAGGCAGGAAGTTCTTTATGGAAATGATCTGTGAGTTTATGGGATGGAGCCTGTAAAAAAAAGGGCAAAGAAGAGCTTAGCTGGATCCAATTAAGTATTAATAGGCAGAAAAGTGATTAGAGGAGGCTCTACGAAATTTTCCAAGTACACAGCACCTATGGCTGATACTCCATGCAGCATGGAAGGGGTTAAGAAGGTACTTCAGGGCCCTGGTCTGTCCTTGGGAGGGCTTTGGATCCCTCTGCACTCATCCTGAGAAATAGCGTGGGAGATTTCAGTCTGATTGCAATGTAAACAACTTCCTTGGGGACCCGGGAAAACTAATACGTGTTAAACAATTATTGACTCTCTCTCGGTGTGTGCAGCAGGTTTCCAGGGATAAGGTAGCTTTGTGTCCTGGACTATCCTTTTTTTGTCCTTTGGATGGCAGAGATATCCAGAGCTAGCAGGTTTAAGCGATTCCTTTCTCTCAAACCATTCTTCACCATTTACAGTCCCCAGAGAAGCACAGGTTTTCCACTTGTAGCTATAAAAAAAAAAAAAAAAAAAAAAAGAGAATGGCGTTGTAAAAGAGTAGGAAGTGCAGCTCTGGAGTTTGAGCTGGAATTCTTCTCTCATTAATCATTAAATCTGTGTTTTCCCCACTGGACTTGCAGTGAACTCTGAGTGTGTAGCACTCCTTTCACTTGAGGTCTTTTAGGTCTGACTGATTCTTTGATTCTTTGCTGCACAAAGTTGGCTTCTGCTCTTCTTTGCTGAAATAGTTTCCAAGACTTCCCTTCCCTATCTCATAATATGTCAGATTTAGCTGTCTCTAATACAACTTTCTTACTTGAGGTGGCAGGGTTTTGTTTCTGTTTTGCTGTTCCTTTGTTCTTTTTTGTCCCCAGGACCTGCAGATCTCAGAGGTTTTTCCCAATTCCTGTTTTCTCTGAAACTGTGCCTGTGGAAATCCATTCTTTTTTTTAGTTCTGTGAGTTTTTCTTCTCAGGTGTGTGGCCAACAGCTGAATCCAGAGCTGTCTTTATACAGGAAAAGTGAATTTTTCATCGGCAGCCAGGGCCGATTCTGATTCACAGAATCAGAAAGTTGTTTAGGCTAGAAAAGCTCTTGAAGATCATTAAATCTAACTGTTCCTCCAGCACTGAGAGATCCACCATGTGCCCAGGTGCTATATCCACATGTTTTTTGAACACTTCCAGGGATGGTGACTCCGCCACTGCCATGGGCAGCCGGTGTCAGTGCCTAATCAACCTTTATAGGATCACTAAGGTCGGAAAAGGTCTCTAAGATCATTGAGTTGAACTGATAAATTAACCCGAGGAAGATCTTGCATAAACTGATTGCAAGAGAAAGGAATTTGACTTAGTTTAAGTAAATGCATGTCCAAAGTCTATCTGATTGGGTTTTTCAAACCTTTCACACCAAATAATGTGATTGTGTAAAAAACCCTCCAAAACCCCAGTCAGAATCAAATCCCCTCCCCACTTATCTCACACCATTCCCCACTGGACTCATGAGATGTGAATCAAATGCTAATATTTGGTCCTGTGCTGTATCAGAGTCACTGAATTTTATTTCTTTGGATGAGGAGCTGTTACTCAATCCCAGAATCCCAGGATTGTTTGGGTTGGAAGGGACACTAAAGCTCATCTCATTCCAAACCTTGCCATGGGGTTGGAACCTCCCACATCACCTTACTGATTACATGTTGGCCATGAAACCATGTTAAAACAGCAGATAAAAATCAGTTTGAAAATGCTTATTTGTCTTTGAGGCCAAACTCTGATTATCTGCAGACGGGCACAGACTTTGTGCACTTGGTTAAACAGCTGCAATACCTGCAACTTAAATTTATGACCTCAAAAAGGGAAATTCTCTTGACACTGAGGGAATGACCCTTAACTGATGCACAGGGACAAGCAACTAAAACATAGAGTAATAATTCTCAGAGCCCTGTCCCAGCTTCCTTAGGTTTCCGGTGTGAGCTTTGACTCAGAAGTGTAATATTTATGCTTCAAAACCTTGTTTTTCATGAATTGTGTGGGCAAGTTTTAAATTGGCACAGGGTAGTTGTTGGGCTGTCTGTGCAGGGCCAGGAACTGGAGTCAATGATCCCTGTGTGTCCCTCCCAGCTCAAAAGAGTCTGTGATTCTAAATTTCCACAATGTCTTGGGGTGAAGGGTTTCAGCCCTCAACAATGTACGGTGTGAAAGAAGAGCTCCTTTTGTGTGGTCACACCCTGCCAGGTCGCAGTCAACATTGACACTTCCATTGCTGTGTTAGGAGAAAGAGTGAACCAAATAAATTCCCATTTACCCCCATTCAACTCATAATTTTGTAAATCTCTACCACAATATCCCTGGAAGAGCTGGATGATGCTTGGAGCAACCTGGTCTAGTGGAAGGTGGCAGGGGGTGGAATGAGGAGAGCCTTGAGGTCTCTTCCAACCCAACCCATTCCAGGATTCTGTGACATTGCCCAGTCATCTCTTTTCTATGTTGAAGATTCCCAGCCTGGATCTTCCTATCCCAGATTTTATGGGTCTTCTCATGGGGGTGAACCAGGCTCGAATTCTCCCTCTGTTCACTGCCCTCATTCAGCACAGGTTTTATCTGGGCTTGCTTTCATTTTCCTCTATTATATTTTTTGGGAGAGCTCTTGGTTGAAATGGAATGGGTTTGCCAAAGGCCTGACTTCCTGATGCCTCTTTTTTCTGGTTCTGCACAGGATGGAGACTTGAAATTCTCCCTGGAGTCCGTGAAGAAGCTGAAGGAGCTCATGGATGGGAACAGACACATCAACCCTCGCATGATGGTTCCCATGGCCAGCTATTCCCCATGCCGAGAAAAACACCTCCCTGAGGAATTCTGGCCTGTGTGCAAGAGGGAAGATGCAGCCATGGTTTTTAGGAGGCTGAGTATGTCACTCATATTTCGTAGTTTTCATTTTTACCACACTTTTCAACCTTAAGCATTCCAATGGCAGGAGGCAAAGCCATGGAATTACTGCTATGTCACTTCCAGGGCAGCTGGGAGGGTTTGTGCTGCCTTTGTGCTGCCCTTTCTCCTGCAAGGGTGGGGCTCCATGAACCCTCTAAGGAAAATTCCTGCAGTGCTGTGCTGAGCTGTTCCCTGGGCACATCCCACTGCTGTGACCATGGAAACGTTCATCCAGGTAGAATCACAGAATCACTGAATGGTTTGGGTTGGAAGGACCTTAAAGCTCATCCCGTTCCACCCCTTGCCATGGGCAGGGACACCTTCCAATATCCCAGATTGCTCCAAGCCCCGTCCAGCCTGGCCTTGGGCACTTCTAGGGATCCAAGGGCAGCCACAGCTTCTCTGGGCAACCTGTACCAGAGCCTCATCACCCTCACAGAGAGGAATTTCCTCCCAGTATCTCATCTAAACCTACCCTTCTTCAGCTTAATCCATTCCCCCTTGTCCAAAGTCCCTCTGCCATGGGCTGCTGCTGCTGCGGTGTTTGCTTTTTTATGTTATTATATTGCATTTATCCACTGTCTAGTACAAGGGATGCTTTAGGACGAAATGCTGCCATGCCCTGTTGTCCTCTTGCTTCCACGTGTTCTCATTTCTTCCCAAGGAATTCGGGTATGATTTCATTCCTTCAGCCAGATTTTAGCATGAGCTAATTTTACTTAGAGCAGCATTACCTACAAGGATCTTTAAAATGATAAAACAGGAATGCAAAGGCTTCTCCAAGTGCTTTGACAGTGGCTCTGCCCTCCTGGCATCTGACTGAATCCCTCCTTTCCCCCGGACAGGCCTGGCTGCCGACGACGACCTCTGTGAGATCTGTGCCAACGCTGCCTGTGCTGGCTGCTTCTGAGTGAAGATGGAAAAACCCACAGAAGATGTGTCCAGCTGGGAAGTTTGTGCATTCCTGTGGCGAGATCATGTACTTGCACCAATCAATATTCCTGGTCTTCATCCCCCACTCTGGCCAAACTGGAGCTGCCAGCTCGCAGGGACATCCCTGCAGTCTTGCAGCACCTGGATCAGGTGCCACCAGCAGAGCAGTTCTGTCAACAAGGAGGCTGTGACTCCTCTGAGAGGTGCAAGTGCTGCAGGAGTTGGGTGACACTGGAATGGAAAAGCCCTGGGTTTCATGTCCCACTATTTTCCCTGGATTTGAACAAGCTGGGTGAAACTCAGCATCCCCTGCAGCCTTCTTAATAGCTAATATTTAATATCTAATATTTCATGTCCAGTAAGTAGTATCTAATCATTAATATCTGCCTGTGATTTGGCCTCCCCCACACACAACATCACTGAGCTATTCCCTTTTCCAGTCCCTCCTTCCCAGTGTGCTGGATCCCTTTCCCTTCCACCCGTCTGCAGGTGACATCTTTGATTTTGTAGCAGAACGGCAACAAATAACTTGAGACAAATTCCTGGTGTTTAGGAACACTTTGACAGTCAGAAATCAGACTGTTCCTTGTACTGATTGTTGTTGATTTAGGGAGTGGGTGTAGAGGAGCACAGGATATCAAGGTTGGATATTAAGGTTCTTTAAACTCTCTTTGGGAGAAAGGAATTCCGAAGTGCAGTGCTAGAATCACTCTGAAATGAAAGCATTGCCTGTTGTTTTATTTATTGGTGGCAAGATTGTGAAGAAACGATCTGCCCATGTTTATATGCTGCATAGGCAATAAAAACTAGTAATAATTTGGATTTTTTTTTTGTTTTGTTTGTTATTGCTGGGTTTTGAGGTGGGTTTTGTTTTAGGATACTCTTCTTGCCTACTTGCGTTTTCCCCATATAAGGTGTTTCACGTTGGGGCTTCCCTGAATAAAAGATAACCTTTTAACAATGTCCTAAACTTAAACCAATTTGTAGTCACAGAATCACAGAGCTATTTGGGTTGGAAAAGCCCTCCAGGATCACTGAGTCCAACTTGTGCTTGATGCTCACCTTGTCACCCCGCCCAGAGCACTGAGTGCCATGCCCAGTCCTTCCTTGGACACCTCCAGGGATGGGGACTCCACCACTGCCCTGGGCTGCCCCTTCCTATTCCAGACCACCCTTTCCATGAAGAAATTCCTCCTGATGTCCAAACTAACCTTCCCCTGGCACAACTTGAGGCTGTTTCCTCTCGTCCTGTCCCTTGTTCCCCCGGAGCAGACCCTGACCCCCCTGGCTGCCCCCTCCTGTCAGGGAGTCATGGAGACCAAAAAGGTCCCTCCTGAGCCTCCTTTTCTCCAGGCTGTATACCCCCAGATTGATCATGGTAATGCAAGTCCATATCAGATATTTTAAATTTTTCCCTCCTATTTGTAACTGTTGAACTATTATCTCCATTTTTATATATAGAGCCCCCAACCCACAGGGAGCAGATGGCTCTCACTGCTCTGACCTCATCACCTCATGATGTTTGTGTTTATAACCCAAATGCTGAGTTGAGTGAAATCCCACGTCAGAAAGAACTGATTTTGGGCCGACCTGACTTCTGGGCATCAGGTCACAGTGCAAAGCCCTTCCTGAGGGGTGCAGTAGGATGTGTCCCCGCCCAGAACAGGGGCTGGAACTAAATGATCTTTGGGGTCCCTTCCGAACCAAACCATTCTGTGATTCTATGATTCTTCAACACCTCAGTCCCAGAAAAAATGAGCTACAATGAATTGTCTCACCGGCGGTTCAACTGGGTAATTTGGATTATGAGAAAAAATCATGTTGAGGCCCTTATTTTTCACCAAACCATCAGGCTTGTGTTACCTCACGCACCCTTCTTATCTCCATTATTTTCCCCGTTCCACTTATTATAAAGCTCAGCCCTTTTCTCCACTTGTGATCTATAAGTGACTTCCAAATCCCAGGGCTTTGTGGGGACGGGGAGCCAAGGCCAGGCTGGACGGGGCTTGGAGCAACCTGGTAGAGTGGAAAGTGTCCCTGCCCATGGCAGGGCTGGGATGGGATGGCCTTCAAGGTCCCTCCCAACCTAGACCAGTCTGGGATTCTCTGATATGATTCTCTGATTTGCTATTAATGTTTAATCACTAATGATAGGACAGACGTCAGCCTGGTGCTGATATATTTCTCCTCTCCTCATATGAGATTTACAATCAGCTCTTGGCTCTGGGCTCTGGTTAGTAAATTCCATATCATATTGCTGTATTGCTGTTCATAAGGAATATGCACAACTGGTGACAAGGGGGCAAAGGGCAGAATAAGGCAAGGAATGATGTAGGAGTGGTGTGAACAGATCCTGCAAAGGATCGATGCTGTAATTCCAGTCTATCTCTAACCAAACTCCAGGCTGGGTCACTGGGGCTCTTCCCACACTGCTAAACTCTACACCCAGCAGGTTTCCCTGTCTGCCAGCACTACTTGGGAAGTGTTGGCAGAGTTTAATCAGTGTTGTGATGGAAGTGAATCAGGAGGACACACGATTTCGTTCTAAATCCCACCTATTGTGCACGGCACTAGACCAAGAGCATTAAATCAGAGCAGCATGTCCGAGAAACATCTCTCAGGAGGGAAACGGAATTCAAAGGTAAAAATTCACCAGCAGAAATGCCTGGTCTTATGTAGGCTGGGCTTTTTGAGGAGAGTAACACAACCTGAATATTGGTGCAATCACATTTCGACCCTTGGAGCTGATCACAGGCATCCCTTGTCCTTTATTCCTTACCGCACACACCAGCTTCCTTTAATATTCATTCTCATGGTTCAGTGATGCCATAGGGAGGTCAGGCAGGTGACAGCCACCACCAGCAGTGCTCTGGAAGGTACAGCACAGAAATGTCCAAGTTTCCCCAATCGTCTTCAGCACATTCCCCTGGAAGCCTAATGCTAGGGTATACTGAGCAGTTTTCCTATGTCAAAAGTTTCCCACGTCTAAGCAAGATATTGCCAGGCTGCTGCTGTGTCTCCAAGTTCAGCTGCAAATGGCAGATGGGACAGACATGGACACATCTGTGGGAGTGAGGTTTGTCCCTGGGAGCTGGGGAAGGGAAGATGCCACTGGAAAAAATGTTGAGTACACTCATATTTTTGGAATTGCCCCAGTATAACGGGGTTTTCTTACAGCTGCCCTCGGCCTTGGTTCTGAGTTCTCATCCAGTGTACTGGAATGCCCAGATGTTCAGTTCTATAATCAGGTTTTAAGCAAATACAGGCTTTTCTGGGCTGACCCAGGACAGTTTTAGTCTAATTTTGGAGTTTAGGACTTGCCCGTGTTTACGCGCAAATTGGCTGTTCTGCACATTTTCACTCCTTTAAAGGACTAACATTTTTTTTAAAAGGGAAAAAACACAAGGAACACTAATGTACAATTTTCTGTGATGTCTTTTTTAATTACTTGGGAGAATTTGCTCCAATTTACAGGGTACTTCTTGTAGCATAACAGTGCCCCCACTGAGCAGCACAAATTTATCTGTACTCTTCGCTCATGAGAACACGTGCAACCCAATTCTGTTGATATGAGATGATAACACAGGGCTGCAGGAGGGAGACTGTACGGCTGGGAAGGGAGAAAAAGGAACTTTCTACTCTTCTGCTGCTGGCTACTGGAAACTGCCCCATTTCTGGGTACAGCAGCAAGGCGAGGGGGGAAATTGAAAGGAGATTTAGGGCTGAGTTCCAAAGAAAAACATGGGATAAAGATTTCAAAGATTTCAAAGCCTTTAGTGATCATGGGGGCAAACATTCCTTTTTGGAACAAAGTCCTCCGCTCTTCTGATGAAGAGCTTGAACTTTTTATAAGAATAGGCAGTGATAGGATAAGGGGGAATGGCCTTGGAGGGGAGATTTAGATTGGATCTTCGGAAGAAATTCTGGAGTAGAAGCACTGAACAGGGGTAGGAGCAAGAGGTTGTCCGTGAGGACAGCAGCCACAGCTGGCAGCTCTTCCCGAAGCTGGGATGATCCTACCCATGGAATGTGTGCAGCGGTGGGTATTGCATAAGTTACTTTATCCAGGACAAGAGAACTCCCTGATACAGGGGGAGGTTTGCACACAGGGAAAGCTGATGGATAAAAAGGGGGATTTTATGTCAGGGGTGTAACAAAATGGTAGGTGGGTAGGATCACGATTTTAGACACCATTTCCTTTCAGGGTGTGTGATTAAATAATTAGCAGCTTGCAAGGGAGACTGAGCATCTGCTAAGTAAGTATTGCCTGAATTATCTCTCTTAAACGCAGACTTTCCATCCACATCCTTTAACCACACACGAATTCCTCCTTAACATGTGCACACCTTTCCCTAGCACATGTTAAATCCCAGTTCACACCGGGCATCTGCAGAGGGGTCTTTTAGGCTTTAGAATCTATGTATTCTTCTTTCTGAATCATTCCCTCTTCCTTACTGATCCACAGGAAGGGCAGGGTGGTCTGTACTGTCCTGACACCCCCAGGCCTGAACCTCAGCAATATTAACAGCTCCTTTATTGCCAACTCCCAACACTGGAGTTTTTTGGCAGCTGTTGAGCACTGAGATGACAAATTACATCAGTTCCGTAATTCCAAGAGCTCCTTGAAGCACTGGTTAGTCCAGAGACTGGCAGCTCTTCCCTGTGTCCAGCGTTTGCCACTCCCAGCACCTGATTCCCCTCGTCCCTTTGTCACCGTGTAATTCTGTGTCATGACATCCACAGTCATCTCGAAGGCGGGTTCTTCCCTTTTCTCACTACTGCTGGATGCACAGACTTTTGTGCCTGTTCTCCCTTAAATTTGCCTCACCTTTCCCCCCAGATTTCTCTAACCTTTCTCCTCACTTTGCTTGGCTCTTCCAAATTGCCACATTATCCAGGCCTTGCCGGATACATCCACTGATCTACTTACTGGCTGCCAGTTCTGGTCCTTCCTACAAGCACCATCCCCAGTCTCCTATCTCTAAGTTTTGGAGTTTGGGTTGGTTTTTTTCCCCCTGATTCTATAATGTGGCTCTTTATCCAGCTTTCATTATTCCTCCCCTTTCATTCCTGCCCCATGACTCTCTTGGTCCTTATAGGATTTCCCTGCCCATTTCTCTCTGTATTCCACTGAAGCTCAAAATTATCTGGACTGATCATTTTTTCTCAGTTTAAAATATATAATTTCTACATATTTCTCATATTTTTACTCTCTCCTTTAGTTCTAGACACCAGCGTTCTCAACCAACCAGCTTTAGATCCTATTAAAATACTAATCCCATCATTTCTTTCCAATTCCCAGCCACATTACCCTCTAGTTCCACTTCTGTATCCTTTCTATCCAGAAATGTTGTGTTTATCTGTTTCTATTCCCATTAACCTCTGTCTTCCCATCCATCTGGCAATTATCACATCCTGATTTGCCCATATTCTTCCCGTATTTCAGAATGTTTGTTAACCCTTGCTTTTTTCCCCCCTCTTTATTTTTTTTTTTTTAATTTTCCATAAAGGGATAAATCCAGACAGCATTTGACGCAAGCAGGAAAAGAACAGCAAAAAAAATTTCTTCCTTTCAAATGTACAAAAATATGAAGGCTGAAACCCATTTCTTCACAGAAATCTGGAGTGGCTGAGGTTGGAAGGGGACAATGACACGCTGGGGGACATCCAGTCCCACCTCCCTGGGACCTGAGTGCCCAGGACCATTTCCAGATGACTTTTGGATGTCTCCAAGGATGGAGACTCCACAGCCTCTCTGAGCAGCCCATTCCAGTTCTCAGTCACACTTCTTTTAGTCTTTTTGTTCGATATCAGTGAATTTCTGACTTGCCCCTACCTAGGAAACAGAAGAACAGAAGTTTTTGCTAATATCAAATGAAGCTTTTTTGAAGGAAATTTCGACGCATTTCCTGGAAAAAATGCAGAATGATTGCAGGTAGCGTTGATGGGGTTGGTCTTATCCCTGGCTGGGCCTCTGCTCCCACCCCATGCAAATCCAAGGATCCTGGAGTGCTCAGCAAACACTGAGCACACGAAGATATGATTGTCCTTGGGGTAACATTTTAACTAAAGGGTCAGAGAAAGTACCAGCGATGACGTGATTTGGTTTATAAGCAATAAAAAGTCCATAAAAGCAATGGCACACCCAAGGAGAATTGGCACTAAAAATTTTGCATGTTCTGATAAAAAATATCAGGATTGAGATAGAAACACTCTTAGATCTTTAGATCTTTCCAGGATATTAACTTGTTTTTTTTTCCAGGAATCTGAAAGACAAATTCCATGTTCTTCTCTGCCTGGGATATTTGCACTATCAGGCACTGGACTCAGAACTGCTGATAAAAGTATTTTATTGCTGTTTTAATTCCTGCCATGGTGAGACACTTTCTGACCAGATCAGTAAATGTTCTGCTTTGCTGTTTCAGTGGATGAGGTGACACGGTGAACCCAATATCCCTGTTAGCATTCAGCTGCTTTAAATAGCAAGTGCCCCACAGTTTGGTGTCCCCCAAACTGGGAATTCCCAGCTGGGAATTGTCAGTCAGGTGACTTAGCCCAGGCAGCTTTGGTTTTTTGATATCTTCTGGTAGATGTCCAACCCCTCTCCTGGGAGATATCTGTGAAAAAACCTGGAAAATCCAATGCAGGGTGACCAAGGTGGTGAGGGGTCTATGGCACATCAGGTGGGGGGGAGATGAACTTCTTTAATCTGGGAAAGAGGAGAGGAAAAGGGTGAAGGGGGCAGTTGTGAGAAAGAGGTTAATCATGGAAAGGTCTCTTATTTTCAGATCCTTCAGAAAGGCACATCCAGTGACACTTCTGTGACATATCCAAGGATCCATGCTTCAGTTTGCTCATGAGCCATGTTGGGTTTTAATAGCTCTGGAAGAGTTTTTTTTTATTATTTTGGAAGCTTGTACCAAGTGTGGTACAGATTTGTTGGTGAAAAAGAAATATTTATGATTATTCTGAACCCACCGCCTGATCATTTTGCTAAATTCCCCTTGTCTGATATCATTTGGCTTTTTGTGCTCTAAAGCCGCTCCTTATCTTTGATGTCTTGTTGACTCAGACCTTCAGAGCCTTCAGCAGAGCTCTTGTGATGGCTCTGAATGAACTTGGCAGATGCGGGTGAGTGAGCACACAAAGGCACAGAGAAAAACAGAGACTTGCAGGAGTAACAGAGGGTGCCACTCTGGCAACCCAACTGTTGAACAGATTATTTTTGGGAAGGGCGGAAGGTCTGAACTCTGATAAGTCAACAGCAGAGAGAGAGGGGAATTCACAGAACATCACACAAAGAATTCTCTTCCTGGTGCAAAATAGATTGTGCCGAGGGAGTGTCCCATGGTAACTCTGGACATCTCATCACATTGAAGATGTGACCTAAACTTTGTCATTGCCAGTCAACAATGGCCTCTGAGGGACATGGAGATGCTTCAAGGGCTGGAGCCCCTCTGGAGTCAGCCTGGGAGAGCTGGGGGTGTTCATCTGGAGAAGAGAAGGCACCAGGGAGACCTCAGAGCCCCTTCCAGTGCCTAAAGGGGCTCCAGAAGAGTTGGAGACGGACTTTGGACAAGGGATGGAGTGTCAGGACAAGGGGGAATGGCTTCCCACTGCCAGAGGGCAGGGTTGGATGGGATACTGGGAAGGAGTTCTCAGCTGTGAGGTCGGTGAGGCTCTGGCACAGGTTGCCCAGAGAAGCTGTGGCTGCCCCTGGATCCCTGGCAGTGCCCAAGGCCAGGCTGGACGGGGCTTGGAGCAGCCTGGGATGGTGGAAGGTGTCCCTGCCCATGGCAGGGGCTGGGACTGGATGAACTTTAAGGTCCCTCCAACCAATCTCTTTCTTCTCCCTTTCTCCCTACACAGGTATATAGGAAACATTCTGAAGTGCAGGGGAAGGGAAAGGGAAGTTCAGGATCCCATTAAAGATATTAGAGATGGAGTCAGTGGGGAAGATTCTGGAGCAGCTACTGAGCTGATGTGCAGCTACTGGAGATACACAGTGTTGCTGAGCCTGGTGGGCCTGCGGTAGCCTTGCCTCTGTTGGGGTCCAAGATTCTGCACCTCTCCACAAGAAGCAGTGTCAAAAAAGAGCCATCAATTTAATCAGTCAGGGACTGGCATCTCTGAGAGGCACTTGTGGGGTTTGTGAGTACATGATGTCAAGAGACAGCTGGCTTGGAAAAGAGGCTGGACAAACAAATGCAAATAAAACATGAGCCCCGCCTCAAAGAGTTTATGGCAGGAATAATGTTTGTTCCGTGTGAAATAGGGGCAATTGCAGATCCTGGTTCCTGAGGCTGGATCACTCAAAACCAACAAAGGGCTGGGTATAAAACACTCTCATTAGAGGTGAAGTTTTATGGGAGCATGTGAGTGTTCAGTCAGGTGGTATCCAGGTTACTGGGGCCTTCTCTCCCACCAGTCTTTCATCTTCTGCTTCATAAAAGTAACAAATTCATTCCAGCAACACTCTGGCAGCTGGGGCTGAGGAATGTTAATGTTTATTGCCCGATAAAGCTCTGCACAGGACCGTGACATCATCTCTGGGTGTTCCAGAAGGTGCCTGCAGAAGCCATGCCCACTGTCCCCAGGTGGGTCACAGCAGTCAGCACCCCATGGACACCAACCCTCACTATGAGATCCATGGGGTCCCTGTGGGGTTCCTAAAGGATTCCTCTGGGGTTCCTGTGGGGTCCCTTTTGTGACAAGATGAATTCGCTGAAAAAAAAATGGAATCATCATACTTGACACAATCTAGAATTTCCAGGTTTTGCAATTGTGCAAATTAACAACGAATCATCCCACTTATGTAGCTATGCTGTCAAAATACAAAGCTTTCTTTCTCACCCACTCTCTGCCTTTTTGCTTGATGCAGTAATAGTAAAAAAGAAGGTGTCATTGTTTCCCTGAAGAGCTCCTTTCTCTATCCAGCCCTTTATTGACCTGGAATTTAAGTCAAAGGAGCCAAGCAGCCACAGCTCCTTCAAGAGCTTTTATACCTTGTGGTATTTACCTCCTCCCTTTTCCGGGGGCATCCTGGGAATGAGAGGTGGGCCCGGCCAGGGGTTTATTAACCCCAGGGTTGGGCAAAGGCCTTCATTCCCTCGCTGGGATTCAGTGGGGTAAGAACTCCTTTCATTTCAGTGAAGGAGGTCTTTTAACTTATCACAGCTTTAATTCAGCGTGTGCTTGTGGCTTTTAAAGCATCCGAGGCTTTGAAGACACTATGAAGAAAAGAACTTTGAAAACAGGGAGTATTTAAGCTCATGATTTTGGGCTGTGTGTTCAGGGATGGTAAAGTGCTTTTCTAATTTGGGTTTCTGTTCTTGGGTTTTTTTAGGAGCATTTTAATTTCAGGGTTGCATTGAATACAGAGCCACTAAGCTCATGCACTGATATTTGGTTTTCTCTTATTGTAGCTGACAGAGAGACAACAGCCCGGTGATGGCAGGAGCCTCCCAGATGGCAAGGCGACCTTCTTTTGCACCTGAAGCAGATTTGGATCCCCAGCTGTCCAAGAGATGAGTCAAGGTCTGCAGCCCACAGAGGGGATGGAAGCAGGGTGTGGGGTTGGGACTTGCTGGGAGGGATTTTTGAGTCAGCTTTGGAGATAGGGTTGCCCAAGAAGGGGCCCCTTAGGTGACATAAAGGGAAAGTCTGACTCTCGATCACCATGCCAAGGTGTGCAGGGCGGAGCAGTCCGGGTGCAGGTTGTATCACTGGTTTGTGGTGCGTTCTCTGTGTTGCATGTCCTTTTCCTCATCCCTTCCAGGTGCTTCTTGCTGAGCATTTTCTCTCCTTGTTGCATCCCCTGGTTTGTTATCTCCTGTCTCACAGGTTCCTGTGTGGGTTTCGCCCGGTGCTGCTGTGCTCTGCCCTGGTTTGGGCCTGGTTTGGGCCTGGTTTGGGGATGTTGTTTTGGGTATCCGAATCCCCTGACCCCCCCTCCCTGCGGCTGGATGTGTGCTCTCGGTGTGTTTTGGGGCTGTTTTGGGTATCCCAGTCCCCTGACCCCCCTCCCCACAGCTGGGTGTGTGTTCTGGGTGTATTTTGGGGTTGTTTGGGGTCCGTTTCAGGGCTGTTTCAGGGCAGTTTTGAGGCTGTTTTGGGGATGTTTCGGGCCTGTTGCGGGGCTGGTTTGGGTATCCCAATCCCCTGACCCCCCTCTCCACAGGTGGGTGTTCTGGGTGTATTTTGGGGTTGTTTGGGGTCTGTTTCAGGGCTGTTTCGGGGCAGTTTTGAGGCTGTTTTGGGGATGTTTCGGGCCTGTTTCGGGGCTGGTTTGGGTATCCCAATCCCCTGACCCCCCTCTCCACAGGTGGGTGGGTGTGTTTGGGGCTGTTTTGGGCCTGTTTTGGGCATTCCAGCCCCTGATCCTCCTCCTTGCAGCCGGATGTGTGCTCTGGGTGTGTTTTGGGCCTGTTTTGGGCATGTTTTGGATATCCCAGTCCTCTGACCCACCTCCCCACAGCTGGGTGTATTTTGGGGCTGTTTTGGGGATATTTTGGGGCTGTTTTGGG
>WEIT01019497.1:13668-41786 GCA_013389985.1 Dryoscopus gambensis | reverse complement strand
AGCTATCTCCAGGCAGTTTCATTCATTGTAATGACAGAGATGGTGCTGGTTTCTTGTGCTCTTCATTTTGTACTGCCAGCCTTTTGTTCATTTAATTTATTTAAAAAAAAAAAAGGAAAAGAAGTGAGAAAGTGCTCAAACATCTCATCACAAGAGGTCGCTCGGTAGCTATTGCTGAGACAGGAAAATTAAGGGCTTAAGCAGACAGAAAGTGTAGTCTGTCTCTGTGCATGTGGAGATGCTTTAAAATAGTCTGAAAATTAAAAACTGAACTGAACTTTGAAAAATTTGAATTCAGATTGCTGTCTTTCTACTGCCACTGGCATTCTGTGCAAAATAAAAAGTTACCTGTTGTATCATACCTTTTAAAAAACTTGAAATTCTGAATTTCCAGTGTGCAGCAACTTGCAGTAGGTCAATCAATGTGTGTTTGTTTTACCTTATCACAGAACATGAATATTCTTTATTTCTTTTTTCTTTTATATGCTAAATATTGTTGTCATTACAATTATTAATTTGGATCAGGAAGGTATTTTTTCTATACAGACACTACAGCATATCTGTGCTATAGTAATACTCTGCTGAATAGTGTTGGTGGTGATTTTTTTTCTGGGTGTCTTTTATTTTTGTTAGAAATGTACTAGGAGAAAGAATCAACTTCTTAGAATAGCTTTATTTTTTATGTAGCTCATAGATTATGTGCTCATTTAAAAGACAAGTTGTATATGCAATTATTCAGAGGAGTTCTTAGAATCCCAAATTCTTGAGGCTGAGCCAGTACTTTCTGTTGCAATGGAAACAGATACGTGTTGGGAGTATGATCAGGTTCTGGGGCTTAAAAGAGCAAGAAGATAGCAGAGATGAGCTATTACAGAAGGAGACAAGGAAAGATGGATTGAAAGACTGAAAAGGATAGGAAGTGAGAAAAGTGTAAATGAAAGTGTATTTCAAGGAAGTTTTCTCAATAAATTGCAAAACCTACACTTTAAAAAAAAGCCACACCGGAAAACAAAACCAAAAACACCCCTCCCCCAGAAAAACCAAATCCCCCCAGTTTTTAAAGTCCTGTATTTTATATGGAAGTTAAAGGAGAATGGTGGATTGGATGGTGTTTGAGCAGCTGGTCTTGTGAAAGGTGCCCATGGCTGGAGAGTTGGAACCAGATGATCTGCAAGGTCCCTTTCAAGCCAAACCATTCTGTGGTTCTGTGGAAGCATAGCCCTGGCTTTACTGAGGAAGAATATAGTCAGGCTGAAACTGTCATAAAGTGTCTGAGGTTAGGCATCTGAAAATGGTTGCCTGATTGATTCCAGCAGAAACTTACTTTGGCAAGTCAGGCCTCTTACCAAGCTGTTGAAGTATGCATGGTTTTAGGATGCATGATACATTGAATGTGTAATTTCCACCATGTTTGATTGCATTTTTTCAAAAGGTGTATGTCTTATGCTTGTGAATGAAATTTCCAGAAATTTTTTCTCCTCACTACATTTCATATCTGTGTTAGTTTGGAAAATACTGGTTGTCATTAAGTGGTTCTTCACAGAAAAGAAGTCAGACAATCCTCTTCCAGCCTTTGGTTGATTTTTAATGAGTGAGAAAATAGATATTCTCTGTTCCTCCTCAGATTTATTTATTGTGGACTCTCCATCAGTGGGTTTCCAAGATAGGAAACACTCAATTGCTCTTTCTGCTCAGAATGTTTTGTTTGCATTAGCAATAAATAATGAATCACTTTGCAAATCAACCCTTGAAGTACTATTGCTATTTTGACAACTTGGATTAGCTAGTGCTCCGTCTTTTTATGAAGGTTTATCCTGCCAAGACATTCTTTGAATACTGATAATGTTGATCCTCTTGCCAGTATGGTTATGTTAGAAAGAGGTATTTTTCTTCTTTCATCACCATCATGTTCCTTGAAAGCAAATTGAATAATGAGACAGCCAAATGGAAATAATTTACATGAGTATTCAGCAAGTTTATTTAAAGTTAATGTTATCTGAAGGCGCGTTAAGAACATTTCAAGTCAGCTACTGCTTAAACTGCCTCAAACCCTTCAGCCCCAAATGCCAACAACCTGTGAGCTCTGGCTGTGTTTTACCCAAGGTGGTAAAACACAGCTTTTAGTAGTTCCAGCTCTTCCCTGGAACTGCAGTTTTCACACTCTTCTCTCTTTAATACCAGTAGCCCTCAGCTCCGTCTCTGCAAACCACAGATGTTGAAGAAATGCCTTTCTGTTTTGTAAGACTGATGACATAGAATGCTTTAATTCTGTTTCAGTTGCCTTTATTCCACAAATGCCAAAATGAGCAAGGACACTCAGTAACTATACCTATTTTAACAATATCAGATATAGTAGAGCCAAAAAAATTTCAGCAACAGATGGTTTAGATGGTGCCTATCAGCAGGTCATACCATGCACAACTGGTCCCACATCTTGTGCAAAAGTACAGATGGGCCATAAGTAGGCTCAGTAAATTTTCCAGTTCCTGTTGAGCAGCATAAGTGAATATTTTTTTTCCAGTGTTTTTCACACATTACATTTGGAAGCTTGGTCACACACAGTTCTGCCGAGAACTGTCTCTTGTTTGTTTCTTAAGAGAGTCACGAGTCAGAACTTTTGTATGCAAGGTCAATTTAAAAAGTCTTATAATTAACTGTGGATGATATTATTCTCCAAAACCCCTTTTATTGGTGGTGTTGACTTAAAGGATGCCATCTTTGTTTCTTTAAAGTAAGTCTCCTCTATTTTCCAAAGCTGCATAATCTTAATCAACAGTTTGTATGAAATAATCCAGATCTGGGATTTTTTTCTGTGTCCCTGTCCTCTCTAATGAGTGTGGAGTTTTTCAGATAGAGTGGGTGTGTTACGGTAAATTTACCATTTTTAATAATGTCATTATACTTTGCATTCATTCATTCATTGTGCTTCCAAACTCTGCTGCAGCTGCATGTTGAAAAGAAATCTGAATTGAGCAGAAATAGCAGCACAAAAAGTCTATCTTGAGTTGGAAAGGCTACTCTGTTTAATGTAATGATGATAAATGAAATCCCTCCCTAATCTGTGTGTCTTAAAATATAAAGAGGAATTATGATTAAGAATCTGCAGTGCTCTGCAGCCAACATGCTTCCATGCTAACCTGGAATACAGCTCAGTCTTTGCTTCCATTCGTTGTTCAGTGGCTTTGCTGAGAAAGCCAAACAGAGAGTTAATTATGGTGTTTTTTTGTGCTGAGGACACCTGTCCACTAGGAAATGCGCTGAGACCCTCAACTCAATTTACATCAGCCAGAGAACAGCTGCCAGATGGTAACTACTTTTGGTCACTACCAACCTGGTTGAATTTGAACTGGTGACCCAGAGGTGAAATGCTTTATATCCTATTACTAATTCCTTGAGGTTTCCAGTTTCTCATCCATCACTTTTTTCAAATGACAGCACAGTATATGTCTAAAATCTCAAAACAATTACTGTTTCACATATGCAGTGTGTGCTGCAGAATCTGAGATGTGCCTTTGCAAGGCTTTTGCACTCACACTGTAGGCTTAAAAAGGTTAGTGGAAAAAAGGATGTTTCCAAAACCTCATGGAAATTTTCCCTCTTCTTTAGCAAAGTACTTTGTCACTGTTATGTACGGTTTTTTTGTTAACTACTGTTTTACAAAAGCCTTTTAAACCTCCCTTTATTTAAGTAGAATTCACTGTGACGTACGTCCTCTTAATCACAATTTTTGATTGGAAACTGATTTTTGACAGTACTTTAATTGTTTATGAGGCTTTATTTATTTTTTCCTCCTGCTAGGGAAGTGGAATTTAATAGAATCTTAGAATATTTTGAGTTGGAAGGGACTCACAAGGATCATTGAGTTCAACTCCTGACCCTGCACAGGATACCCCAAGAATCCCACCATGTGCCTGAGAATGTTGTCAAATTGCTTCTGGGACTCTGTCAGGCTTGGTGCTGTGACCACAGGCCTGGGGAGCCTGTTCCACTGCCCAGCCACCCTCTGGGGTAATGAACCTTTCCATAGAATTAGAGAATTGTTAAGGTTGGAAAAGACCTCCAGGAGCATCATTCCAACCTTTGACCAAATACCACCATGCCCACTAAACCGTATTGTGAAGTGCCACGTCCACTCAGTGTTTGAACACTTCTAGGGATGGTGACTCCACCACTTCCCAGAGGAGCCTTTTCCAATACTTAACCACTTTTTCAGTGAAGAAATTTTTCCTAATACCTAACCTGGACCTCCCTGGTGCACCTCGAGGCCATTTCCCTTGTCCTGTTGCTGGTTGCCTGGGAGAAGAGCCTGACCCGTATCTGGCTATGACCTCCTGTCAGGTAGTGAGGGATAAGATTGCCTCTGAGCCTCCTTTTCTCCAGGCTAAACATCCCCACCTCCCTCAGGCTCTCCCCATCACATTGCCCTTCCCTGGACACACTCCAGCACCTCCGTGTCTTACTTGTGGTGAGGGGCCCAAAACAACACCCAGAACTTGTGGTGTGGCGTCCCTAGTGCTGAGTACAGAAAGACAATCACTTCCCTGGCCCTGCTGGCTACACTATTCCCGACAGAGGGCAGGGTGCCATTGGCCTTCTTGGCCACCTGGACACACGCTGGCTCATGTTCAGCTGCAGTCAACCAACAGCCCCAGGTCCCTTTCCAGTGGGCACCTTAATAGCCACTCTTGCCCCAGCCTGTAGTGCTGCAGGGGTTTGTAGTGATCCAAGTTCAGGACCTGGCACTTCATCTTGTTGAACCTCACTCCACTGGCCTTGGCCCATCAATTCAGCCTGTCCAGATCCCTCTGCAGAGCCTTCCTGCCCTCCAGCAGATCAACACTCCCACCCAACTTGTTGTTGCCTGTAAAAAATGACTGAGGGTGCGCTTGATCCCCTTCTCCAGATCATTGGAAAAGATATTAAACGGGCCTGGCCCTAATACCTAGCCCTGGGGAACAGCAGTAGTGACCAGCTGCCAACTGGATTTAACTCCATTCACCACCGCTCTCTGGGCTTGGCCATCCAGACAGAGTGCATCCAAAAAAAAGTACACCTGTCCAAGCCGTGGGCTTCCAGTTTCTCTAGGAGAATGCTGTGGGAGACACTGTCCAGGACTTTACTGAAGTTTAGGTTACATCCACCGCCTTCCTCTCATCCACTAGATGGGTCACCTGATCATAAAAGGAGATCAGGTTCTCTGAACACCCATGGCTGAACATATGTGATTAAAGCAATCAAAAAATGTACGATTCTCAGTAGTCTTTGGAATTCTTGAAAGGCTTTGAAGACAGGTGCTATCAGATGAAGATCCTTGGCTCCTTGTAATACCTGTCAGCTCCTCTCCTAACTTACCTCCTAACTCACAAGGCTGGCATTCTAAAGAATGTGGTGAAGACTTTATATTGATCAATTTTTGATCTTAGCAGATAGGTTTTCTTCCACTGCAGAGGATGTGCCAGCCCTTGGAGCTGGATGTCTGCACATCGTTAAGCTAAAGAGCTTATAGACATGGTACAGGATGATGTGGTTTTGTTCCCCTTGAGCTCAATCAAACTTATGTTGCTGCCTGGCTTTGTTCCTGTTTGTGTACTCTCTTGACAGGTAGGAAGCAATGCTTTCAATTGAAGACTAATAAGGTATTAGGTTTGAATTCAGGAAGCTGAGGAACATACTGGCCCAAAGAGCTATCTGCAGTGAGATCTCAGATGCCAGGGTGACAGGAGTTTTGAAGCATGTAGCAGAAAATTAGAAAGACTGTAAAATGTAGTTCTCTTTTACAGAGCTAACTCAAGTTATGTTACCAGCCTATAGCTCATGTACAATTGCTTGCTCAACTAGAGTTTTATACCCTCAAACTTTATTACAAGGTGAACAATATGACTGTCATGAGATAAATGAAGAAAATAGATGTGGTTTGGGTAGTAAAAGTCTCCTTAAAGTTACTGCCATTATGTAGTAATAAGGTAAATGGAATGAGTTGGTTTAACTCGTAGCATCATAATTGTGCTGGAGTAGCCACAGTCAGAAACAGCATCCAGTCCCAGCTCTAATTAAGATTTTCCTTTTATCTGGGATTGCGAATCACTGTAGATGCTGGTAGAAATTCTAAAATATGAAGGATAATTAGGGATGCAGAGCAACTGCATTTCTTTCCTCTGTTCTTCTTGGGGTCTTTGAAGAAACAAATACTGAGCAGTTCTCAGTTCTCTCTAGTGCTGTATAGCAGGGACCTCAGTGGGAAGAGGTGGCACACTCTTTCTCCACACTTTACACGTTTTTCAAGGAATCCTTCTGCACCTTAGGTGTTCATCTTGAAATAACAGATGTCTAGTCCATGTGTGCACGGAGTCATAGAATCGTTTAGGTTGGAATGTACATTGTTATCCTCCTGCTTATGTCCTAGGGCTGCTTGGGGTGGGGAAGTAGGTACACACAGACACACACATAATTATCTTATGCATACGTGCAATAGATTTTATATGCGTTATGCCATTTTGTACTATCTGGATCGTGCAATCCCCTTCAATGAAACAGAGAGGTGGGGTATATTTGGCTAGCTCTTGCAAAACCTAAGATGGGCCATATGTAATAATATATCTTTGAGTAGGCTGTTTCTGCAGCGTCATCATGCTGACTAGAGTCAGATTCTTCCTTGGCTCATCCTAGACACCCGCTTTATATGACCTAGAAAAAAAATACGGGGGGTGTGTGAGGAGTGTATTTTTAGCTAAACTAAAGGGTATAAGCAAGGTTAAAAAAGTAGGGTGTTGCAGGAACCTCATGGCAACACTTTCCAAAATAAATGAAATGGAACAGGCATTGTTTCTCCGGTTTTTTTAATGCCTGTTGATACATCTGGGGAATCTAGAAAAATAATTTTGTGTAAATTACAAGCTCTTCGTGTGTTGTTGCTTCATAGCGTGCAGTCAGGGCTAACAATGAATGTGCACTCTATTCCATCTTTATACAGTATAGAAATTCAGGAGTTGCATGGCCTCCTTAATTTGTAGGCTTTTATTTAACCTACAGTGGTAGCTATTTCCTAAAATTTTCTTTGTAGTACTGAGTATAAATATCTGGTGAGTATATGACTATTTAAAAAAACTAATCTGAACCTATTACAGTATCTACTTTTAGCAAGTTTGCGTTTAGTAAGTTCTCATTTTCCACAGCTTTCTTAAAACCTTACTCAAGTGATCTTTTCACAGTTCTGAATATCAGC
This sequence comes from Dryoscopus gambensis, assembly GCA_013389985.1. NCBI lineage: Eukaryota > Metazoa > Chordata > Aves > Passeriformes > Malaconotidae > Dryoscopus > Dryoscopus gambensis. The sequence goes on along the minus strand of WEIT01019497.1, from coordinate 34,564 downwards.
CTTTCAAGCAGGTCAAGCTGTGTAATAACCTTGCATTAATCAGCAGCTAAGATTTATATCTGTACCTGCAGCATCACACTAGGATACCCTAAAATAAACAGCATGATGTTTATATTAGTCATGTAACAAGTGTCTTTCTCAGTTTGGTCACATGCATTTAATTTAAAATACATCCAGTAAAGAAAAAAATCACTTGGCACTTTCTGTTTCCATTTTAAGTAATCCATTTTAAAATAGAAGCAGTACAGGATATGTTTTATAAGAGGAGCTATAAAGAAGAGGACAGGTTCTTTCATCACTCCAGAATGTCTTTGAGGAGGCTTAGAGCAGGTGTAGAGGAGAGAGGTTGAGAGGCAGCCCCGGGCTGTCCTTTGCCTCTGCCTGCTCTGGAGCTTGGGGGGACTCCCTGCCAGATCTGTGGACACCCAGCCCGTGGCTCTGCTTGCTTGTTTCTCCCTCTCCCCTTTTTCTGTTCGCTGCCCTCCCTGGTGTAAATTGTGTTTTGTGTTTGAGGGGTTCACCTCGCTGTAGGATAGCTGAGCTGTGATCCAGCATGTGCAAAGGGCTGTCAGGCTGCTGTATAGGAGATGAATTACATTCAGGGAGGGCTGAAAAGCCCCGCTTCACAAATGCTACAGAATGTACATGGAAATGGAAAATTAAAGATTTGGGAATAGTTTAGGGTCAGCAGTCTCAAAGCTTTACAATTCCACCTGTCCTGCAGGAAGGGAATATCATGTTACAGGAGCACCGTGTTCTTCTGTGGAATTCACCCCTGAAGGCCAGCAAATATCCCACTGGACAGGTGGAATTTTAAGGCTGTGTATTGCATTTCTTGAGATGGATGCATGTGTATTTTTTGCTCTCTCACCATCCTTTCACTTAACATCCTGTACCTGAATACTGTGAGCTCATTTTGAATTTATTGGACACCTAGTACCTACTAAAAACATAAATTTTAACAGCACTGTAACATCCAGTTTAAAATGCAACATGCTGCATTATTTTTCCCTTTGTGTTTAAAGGTTGCACACTGAATACACTCAGGCAGGTAACAGTGGCAGAAATGAAGTGAACCTTAGTGTAGCAGTCTCAGTTGCCTAGAAGCAGAAAACCTACCAAGGATAATATTTTTACTGTTGATACACAGCAGTGAAAGTCAGCAGATTCAGAGTTAAATTTTTGACTATTTGGTATAGGACTTCTCATTAGTGATAGACAAAATTTCACCTCCCAAAGTAGCTAATACCTTCTGTATGCATAAGTGGACTTGACAAGTAACTTCTATTGCAAGTTGCAGTTCATACTTCCTTCTGTATTTATTGAGTCTTTGTAATAATATTTCAAGACATGTAGCTAATATGGCAGATATTCTTCATCCTTCTAACTTGTACAAAGTTTTCATTAGACAAATAACTGCTTTCCTAATGTATAGTTCCTCAAACTGCTTTACTTTCTAAATGGCAGGCTTGTCATAGACCTAGAGTATCCAGGTGAGAGCTATGGATGGACAGCTAATAGCCTGATCTGTACCAAAACAACCTCTTTGGTAAAAGTAGCATAAGCATTGCAGTGCCCACCTTCAGATGGTGACCAGCCTGTGAGAGACATGCCATAAACCCTCAGTTTATATGCTGAGGAAAAGCACAAAGCCCTGCTGTACATCCCAGAGAAGCAGTATTTGTATTGATTTGGTTTTAACAGTTACGTCAGGTACAGAGGTCCAGAACAGCCACAAAACATCTGTGAATACAAGCTTTGCTTAGTTTTCCAATTGCTGTGTGTCTAAATAAGTAATACAACATGAGAAAACGTGTCAAAAGGTACCATATCGAGTCTGTTAACACTGAAAGTTGTGATTTTCAGAGGGTCAGGGTACAGAATGTTACATATACAGTGTGTGTGCAGTTGCATATGCATGTTCATAGACATGACATGAGTTCAACAAATATAATGTCAAAAATTTGACTCTGTGCCATTTGTTTCAGGCAGTTATTTGGCAGAAGACCAGGGTGTCAGATCACAAAATGGCCTGTATGTCAGTTCTGGGAACAGCCGTTATGAGCAGTATGGTACCTTTTCAACACTGCTGCGAATATCCTGAGGTGAGTTTAAACTTCCTTCTACCAAATTCACTTCAGGTCTGTCAATGAAGAGAGCTAAAGAAAAATTCAAAAAGAAGGAGACTTGGAAAAAGAAGATGCATCTCCAGATTGACATCTGATTAATGCATTTGATTCTATTACTGTCCTCTCCGTAAAATTAATTGGTTTGGTGATTGAAAATCCACTCCAAGAATCATCTCATCAGGACTCATGTGGCACTGATCAAATGGCAGTAAAAACAGTTGTGATGACAAATGCAGAATTGCTGATTGCTCAGAGCTGTCTCACTTGGGATTCCTGGCCCACAGGCAGGTTGTGCTCTGATTAATATCTAAGCATTTAGATCGATCTCATCTTTGTGGCCTCTTAGCCTTGTACTCTAAAGAGTATCTCCTCAATTTCAGTGGGGGCACCTGGGCAGCAAAAGAAACACATACTTAGAAGGGCAAGTTATGCAAAATTTCCACCAACCATGTATTTCAAGGAAGTACTTCCTAGTTTTCAAAAAACGTAGTGTTCTTGGCTTATTTTGCTCCTGAAAATGAGGGAATTCCCCATGATACCCTCCTTTGTCTAATGTTTCCAAAAATGTTTTAATCTGCTTCTGTTTTTGTTGGAGACAAAGGGGAGTCTTGCTATCTTGGAACCTTCTAAGCTGCATTTTCCTGTATCATGTAGTAATAAACCTTGACAGGATGAGGTGAATCACTGTAAAGTCACAATGACACAACTTACCAGTGCTGCATTCAGCATGTGCTTAGTAAGATTATGCAGACTTTAAAGTCTGACTGTTTATATGTACAGTTCAACAGCATTGTTCAGACTTGAATCTTAAGTTTGCCAGAATGCTGTTATACATGCAGTAAAATGAGGGGGAACAAAGCAAAGTCCCTTCTTGTACTTTACAAAGTTTTAGTTGTTTATGTCTGAACAGAACATCCAGAGCTATTCTTACCTGAATGTAGCTTGGATGTGCCCACAGGACAAGTGCAGGGGGCTCCAAAGGGAGGAGAAGGGGGTATTTAGAAGGGACTGGCTTGGAGGAGGCACTCAGGTTCTCACATTACTTCTCTGCTATATCATGAGGCATCCATATTCCTTGAATAGAAGTTGGGGAACATTCCATCTCTCTCTCTGTCTCTAAATAGTGTGTAAAATACCATGTGCATCATTTATAGGTGTATAAGTGATCCATGCATAATATCGATGTTCAGAGACTGTGGACATTTCTAAACTAGGCAGCCAAACACTATGAAGTGACAGAGTTAAGTTGCCTGTGTAACCATTTTTTTCTCCCTTGGGTGCAGGTGTTGGAACAGGTATTTAAGGGCAAGGCATACACTCCTTTTTTTCCTTCCCATTAGGTCTATGTCTCGTTTGCTAAACAGACCAGAGGGCTGCTCTTTAATTCTTTTAACTTCTGCTCATTCATTGTGTAGCTTCCTGCTCCTTTGCTGCAAAGTCTACTCTGAAGACAAAACTAATCTTGCTGTTCCTTACTGCAGAGTTAAAACTTCCTGAACAAGTGATCCAGGGATTTTAAAGACTGGCCTTCTTGGAAACATCTCCATTATGAGCACTGAATGAAACAGGAACACATCTCAAATTAGCTTTGAAGCATGCAAACTCAGGAGCTACTTGTAAAATAAAAAGAAAACTAAGAAAATAAAGAGATGACACAACTTTTTACATGTACAAGGCAGTATTTACACTTTTCAGATCCCCAGTCATGTAAATGGATAGATGTATTTGGGCTGAAAACTTTCACACAGGAAAATTTCCTAGTCTCTTCTTTTCCTAGGAAGGTTAAGTTTGGCAGCTACATGTGCCACAGGGAGAAAGATAAGTATTAAAGAAAGGCATTCTGCTGTCCACCCATCACAGTTATGTTTTAATATATATATGTTGGGCTTTTTATTAAAGCATTAATTTTGAAAACAGTTGGTCTAGTATGAAATTAAAGTGTCATTAATATTTTCCAGTCTCTGTAATTCTGTCTTTTCATATATCAAAGTATATTAAATAAAAATTCTACTAAGACTACTTGTATAAATTGTAGATAACTTTTAATGAGCATACTGATATTCTGCATGGCTGTAAATAGTAACAGCAGTCAGCCATTTCTAAATCTGGCAACTTGTTAAATGAGTTATTTAGAGACTTTCAGTTTTGCTTGAATGTTTTCTGTATATAAAAATACTGTTTGAAGTGAAAGACACGTACAAATATTTGTGAATTAGAAAAAGAGCTTGAAGTGTAGAGGGGGAACATTGAGGGAGGATGTGCTAAAGTTGCAAAATAAAATGTAGAAGTGCTGCATGTTGTTTTCTGATAATCAGCCAACAGATACTTGACACCTCTTTAATTTGACCAGTGGTGTTTGGTTCTGTGCGACGTTGCTGACCAGAACACGCCGGCTTTAGCACAGAATGCTTGGTACAAGGTCAAGAGGGAATAAGGGAGTACATGAGCAGATAGCTGGCGTGACGTAGATGAATGGGAAGGATAGGCCAAATCCCATGGATTTTAAATTCCATTTCAAATGCATGATAATTTGGATTTTAGTAAATACGAGGGGTTCTGCCAAAAGCAGAGCATATCAAGACTCATTTCTGTGTTCAGTGATCCACCCTGCTACCAGAATATTCTCCAGACTTTCCCATATCTCCAAAATCACCATCCTCACGCTGCCCCAATGTTCTTCTACCTGTTAGTTTGGGCAGGTGGCAGAGGGCAATGTGTGGGGCAGGATGTGGGCTGCCCAGCATGCTGCTGGTTCCTGTCTTTTGAAAAGTTAAAATTGCCTTTTCCTTAGTAAGGTCATTATCTTGAGGCTGTTCTCTCTAAACAGCTGTCAGTTATCACAGGAATTGTGGAAATACGTCTATGGGATTTCTGCTTCTTTATCAGTTGAGTTGAAATCCATCCAACAGTTTCAGTGTTGCTTAGTGGGGGGAGGGGGAAGAGATAGGACAGGCAGCACAAGTGATCAGCCTTATTTTGACCTGAAAAAACCTGTTAAAGAGTCTCAACAGAAAAATCTTAAAACTTGTTGGAGTTCATGTTAGGTACACAAATCAAGTGCTGTTTCCAAGGCTCCCTGGCAGTGCTGTGCTCACAGGTTCTGCTGCAGCCTGTGAATCGTGGGTGCTCAGCACTCTTGAGAGTCAGATGATTTGGATACAGGTGGCGTAGGTAAATTTAGGTGCCCTGAATAAATGCCCTATGACAGGCTATTTAAGGTGCTCTGCATGTAGAAAGGGTGGGATTGTGTGTTTTGGGCTTTCCCTGTAGGGGTGGTTCACTGCTGCCCAGGCCAGGCTGGGCAGCACTCTGTACCTTTGGCTTGGACAGGGCTTACATTGGCAGCCCCGCAGTCAGCAAGCCACGAGCTGCTGGCCTGGCTCTCCACAGCCTCAGCTCCAGGCAGCATCCTGCTGCAGCTGGCAGTCCAAATGGGAAATACCTCAATAAATTGATCAAGGGGAATAGATACAAATCCATCTTTCTCAGCCTCTTTTTTTTTTACCTTTAAGTGCCTTTATCTTGTAACTGTCGAGAAGCAGTGCATGCATTTGAATGACTTGGACTCCTGTACAATTTTGTTTTACTATCTCACCTCTATAAAAAAACATTTTGGGTTCTTTAAAAGACTTTTGCACACTATTTGTTTTATCATTGCAGATAAATCTTTCTGGATTTCTTCCAAAAGCTGAGTCAGACAGTTCTGTGACAAGCCTTTCAAGTTCGGAAAGGAGTTTCATTTTTATAAATAATCGTCCAGTTCTTCAGAAGGAAATACTGAAGGTAATATCCTGTAGCTTGTAATTTGAGGAATAGAAATATGGTTTCTTTGAGGTCAGAGACACCTAAGCAATTTACAACTTTTTTTTTCCCCACATGAAATAATGAAGAATATCACAGGTGAAGATACTAGCTTTCACAACAGAAAGCCCTTCCACAAATCTGATGCTGCTGGTGCCTCAGTTCCATTCCATGTGCTGCACAGAGCTTGAGGTTGTGTTTTTGGCTGTTTAACAAAACTAATTTCAGATCCTCTGTGCAAGACACCAGAATAGTTGGTTCTTTATTGTATTAATCTGCAGAAATCACCTGTGCAGTTTCCCATAAGGGAACTTTATGTATTTTCTTGTAAGAGAATTCTTCTGTAGAAGTTTTGATTTTGTCCACTTCCAGCTGAGCGCTTATCAAGCGAACGCCCATGCTTTCCCTTTAAATTTGTGTGTGCATTGGGTAGAAATGAAAGTGATAGTGCAGCAGCATTGGCTAGAGCTAGGCATTGTGTAGGCAGAATTTGATACTCTTGGGTTTCTCTCGCTACTGAACCTTGCAGCACTTCAGTTGGAGCAGCCTTGCTGTCCTAATCCTTGTCATCGCCAGGGGAGAAAATCACGCTCAAGCCAAAGTGTTCATGTAGGTTTTAAAGTGGTCACAACGGTTGTTTTCAGTTGTCAGGCGAAGCTTTGTAGATGTAAACCCTGAACTTGTGTTGGTATGTTAAATGCAGAATAAGGGTAATCCATCTCCATGCATTATTTGGTGTGCCTGGCTCTTCTAGGAGTTCAAAGCTCAGCTGGAATCCCATGACAGAGATGGTTCTTTAATGAGAGCAGGGAAGCCTGGATTCAAGGTGGTATTCAACATACTACCATACAAAGTAAAAATACAGTGCCCTCCATGGAAAATAGGCTATATATTACTTTTACCTCCATGCTATGAAGGCATGGAGACCACCAGGAGCTGCCCTTTTGGTGATTATTCTGGCATACATGTATTTGAGGACCTTTTAAGCATTTCTTTAACTTCAGAAACCAACAAAACCAGCAAATCAGTTATGCTTTTATAATGTCAAATTTTGTTTCTGTGCCTTTTTCTCTATTTTATTGCCTTTACTGACATCTCTTTATTAAATCAATCTCTAGTTAATTCGACAATACTACAGTCAAGTGACACAAAAGGACTGTAATCGTTTATATCCTGTTTTCTTTTTGAATATTACTGTACCTGCCTCTGCTGTGGATGTGAATATAACACCTGATAAAACACAAGTTTTGCTGCATTATAAGGTAACTAACATTTTGCTCTGTTCTTGAGTTGTCAGTCTTTATATAAGCATAATAAGGGCCTTGGGACTACCAGAATGTTCAAACACAAACAGTGCCACTGGGTGTTTGGGTTTTTTTTAGTTACATGACAGCTTGCCTTTGTCAGAGGACTGTTTTGATCAAAAAGTACTGAACAGTCTAAGTGGGGATTCTTCAAAATTAGTTTCCTAGTTGAGTTAAGAGATTCTGATGCTGTCAGATATATGCGTGTACCACTTTGGTTTCAAATGGCTTTACAGTGAGAGAAGCTAAGTGGAATTATGATATGTGGCCCTACATAAATCTCATGCTTAACTTCATATGTAAACCAAGTAAACACTATTTAAACACCACCTAAGGTGAGGGTGGGCAGGTGGGGAGTCGATTTCTCATCAAAGCACTGTTTTGTCATTATGTGTATAGATTATTGATGACATCAGTTAAGTGCCACAGAAATTAGAAAGGTTGCATTGGTGGTTATAATGTGCTTATTCAAAGTGAATATAGATAATCACACCAGTATGTTAATCCTCTTCTTCATGAGAAGCTTTTTTATTTGTCTGTTATACGCTTGTAAATGTACTGCCTGATAAGTGTCACTTGTGTGAAAATTAACACAGCATTTTTAGATTTGATCTGGTTTTCCTTTGGCATCAGAAAAAGGGCTGGAGTTTCATTTTTCCCTTTTTTTCTTTTTTTTTCTTTTTAAAATTTATTTCTGGTTTTTAGGGATTTGGGTATTTATCTTCCTCATTTTCATCACTTGGTGCAAAGTTGATTTGGAAACATGCACCATAAAAGCACCTGCACAAACACATTCACATGAAATCGGATGTTGCTGGTGCACCTGTTTTGGCTGTAAGCTTCTAACTCCATATTAGGTAGGAATGGCTTTACCTGATACTGGTTTAAGCAGTCAGAACCCTGTTACAAACAACGTGTTTAATTGGTTTTGTGATAGCAGAGTAAACTAGTGAAGCAGAATACATGTCACAAAATATTTAAGGCTGAAAGTGTCCAGTTCAGAGTCTTTTGGAACGTGTAAACAATTGAAATGCAATAATCTGTCCAGATTTGTCTGAAAATTATTCCAAATAAGAGCACTTTGCATATTGTTGTGTATTCTTGGTATCCGGCAGTTACATTTCAGGTGCGCTTGTGTGTGTGTATTTTCTGTTTTGTTCCTTCTTTTTTTCCAGGAATCTGTCTTACTTGCAGTTGAAAATGTGTTGAAATCACTGTACGGGCCACTACCTGCTACAGTTCCTGGTGAAAGTAATAAAACAGATGTTACCTCAGAAGACATGTTTGTTCATAGAACAGACCAAACAGATGTGGCTGTTAATGAAATGGGACCATCTGGAAATGATGAGCTACATGCTCATACTTCATTCCTTTCACTCAGCAATGATGTGCAAAACTGTCAAGCAGGACAAAACGCAGAGATCTGCTTAAATCATCAGGCATTTAGTGGTGATAACGTACACAGTCGCCTGGACAAAAGAGAGGTTTCTAAGAGTGATGCCTTTCCAGACAGTTCCTTAAATTTATTGCGTGAGGAGGAACAGAATGGACAGAATATGGCTGATATTCAAAGTAATAGTGTTCCTGTGGACCCCGAGGCAAAAAAAGCCAATGAGCATCTTTTGAGTTCTGATAATACTGACAAAATAGATAAAAATGAGGAAGCCTTAGTCCCTAAGGACTTACCTGAAATCTCTGCTGATAGTTGGAGTATGGGAAGTGGATTTAAAGACAGTCTGGGAGACAAGCTGGAACCGGTTAAGATTTTGATTCCTGAAGTTGGAGGGACAACTAATAAGCAAAATGAATACACTGGTGAAAAAAGCAGTGATCCACAAATCTCAAATCAAAGCATCAAGAAAAAAAATGTGATAAGTGAAAAATTTGGACGTGTGACAGCTTATGACTTAATTAATAGCAGAATAATAAAGAAACCAAAGTCTGCATTTGAATTTTTCACACACGAATGTCGTCCAAAATTGATAAATGATAATCCAAAGACCAGCATGAATGACATCCTGCTGACAGTTGAAGAGCAGTGGAAGAATTTGAGTGAAGAGGAAAAAAAGAAGTAAGTTCAGTCCATGTCTTGCTTCTGAATCTGGAAGCTACCAAAGAGTCACTTGTAGTGAATTTTAAAAATTGTAACTTTCTGGTTATTTATGAAGAAATAGAAAAAGATTTTGTTGTCACGTTGTCACGTTTTGCTGTATGCAGTTGTGCACTACGGATTGGAATTACTCATTTTGCCACTGCTGTGCAGCAGTTAGGTTAGAGGCAGCAGTAGTTAGGGACAGTTCTGCTGAATAGTTATTTAAGATAATAGTTATTTAAGTTATCTTAAATCCTACTGAATCCTACAGACTTCTAAGGGCTGCCTTTACCATGCCCCTCCCAATGCACTGTCCTGGGAAACCAGCACGTGATGGATGAAGCACTGTAGAGTTCTTCAGAGGTTTTTGAATTATTACTATTAAAGTGAGAATTCTTTTTTAGGAACGTTAGTACTTGAACATTTGGTAAATTCCATTCCTCTAAATTTAGTTTGTATCCCAACCTAGGCTACCTCAGAATAGCATCTGTAAAACACAATCAGATGACGCAAGAAACTACTTTTTCCCTTAAACAGCTATTCCAGTGCTGTTTCAGGGAATATAGCACAGTCTGAATTTTAATCTGTTTCAAACAAGACCTGGGTTGCAATGTGAATAGCTAAATTCCATATTTTTCTAAAATGAATTGTCACTGAGTTTTTGAAATCCATCTGCAAGAAAAGGAAATATTTTAGCAAGACATCTGCGTTGTTCTGAACATCAGCTATATCAGAGTTAAGTGAAACCTTTCCACCTAGCTTCTGATTTACCTAATTTAAAGTTTACTACGCAAGCAACATGCTATGGTCACATACACATACATGAGAAAGTGTTTCGTCCATCTCTGCATAAGCAGAAATATTAATGTGGTAGTAGAAATCTGCTCCAATTATATTCATGCTTTTAATGAAATGAAACAAAAGTTCTGCCAGCTGTTTCAGAAAATTTTAATTTGCTCTGCTTTAGCTTTTGAGATTTCATGGTTGCTTTCCTGGTACAACTGTTATGTTAAAGAGTGTGCCTACAGATTAACTTTGCATTAGTTCAGGAAGGAGACCTCTCTGGTAATCAAGTTTTCCTTATATGTAGGATTGAATCCCATGGATGTTGAAGGAAATGAAGAATTCACCACTAGTTTTATCTATAGATTTTTGCTTTGGTCTGCCTTGCCCCTTTTACTCTCTTAAAATTGCCTCAGAGATTCACAAATAGGGAGATACACAGACAACTTTTCCTGCAAAGCAGCAGTCCAGAAGGACTTGTGGCAGAGAACATAAGTCTTGCCTCCAGGTACTCTGGGTAAATTGGGCCACCTAGAGGTAACAACAAACGTTTATACATCGGGGCAGCCCGAGTGCCACCGTTCTCCTTCATGCATCCTTGCTGGCACAACCCCACGTTTCCTGGGCCCTAGTCCTCCATCCTTCTGTGATAAAGTCTTGCCTTGTGCAATGGGCGTGCATGGTTTCAGCATCTCTGTTTGTCTCTGTGGCCCCTCCATCGGGTCTAAATTAATTTAAATCCCTTTTGGGAGCTGTACAAGCACCAGATGTCTCGCAGTGACACAGGATGGCCTTTTCAAAACAAGCCAGCATTTATTACACAACCGGAATGTCAAATGTTATGGTCTTTAGGTTATAATAGAGGAGGAAAGCTCCGTGCATGTCCATGCTGGCAGCATCGCGTATCCCCCTGCTTTGCGAAGGATTTCAGTCCTAGCAGTAGCTCGGCTCTTACTTACTATAGCTTGCATATGTTTCTGGCCGTAATGTTTCTTGCATATCAGGCTCAGGTAGTAGTGGGAGAAATCCCTCCAAGTGCCATAACAGTGGCAGGAGCAGTTACCCTGGAGGTGTAGGAAAGGTTCAAAGCTACACACGTTACCATGGGACTAACAAATCACCTTGTCAGCACTCTGCAGTAACTCTTCATGAGTAGATTTGTACCTTGGGAGGAACATTTTTTCAGGTAGCATGGTCTTTGCTGTCAGCATTTACTCCAAATACTCAAATTCAGCTTATTTGTTTTATAAGGGCTGAGAGACATATATCAAAAGGGGGGTTTTTAGTATGCTGGTTATTTTGTTTGGGTTTATGTTGCAAGGGGAAAAGAATATATCATGGATCCATTTTTCTAGTTAAACCAAAGCTGCCTTTGAAACTAGACTTCATTCTAGTCTTCCACTTTGTGCTTACACCCAGTTTTGCAGATTTCCTTGGCTTTAGGTTTTGTAGCATCAGAAAAGGATCCTGAATTGGCAGTCTTAGTTCGCAAAGCAGAGGAAAGCTCTTCTTGTAGCACTTGTTAATTATATGTTCCTCTGTGGGAGGATTTTCAGAAAGGCAAAGGTGTTCCTTCATAGTTTGTCAATCTGCAGTTTTCTTTGGTTCTGAGCAAATCATTGATAGTGAGGTGTATGAATTTGGAAGATGTTCACAATCAAAGTTGGTAAGGCTAGAATTTTTCTGGTGGTAGCCTAAACTGACAGGCAACTTGGACTTTGTCCGGAAGTGCTTTCGGTTTGGATTATCAATGATCACCCTTACACTTAAATATTTTTCTGCATTACAGTTAGCTCTATTCAAAACAAAGTAGTTATTGATCTGGTCAAAGCTGTAAATGAATTTGGGATTAAGAAAAATTCTGTTCAAGTGATTTCATCCATTCATTTTAAAAGGAGCAGATGTTTTTTATCTTAATGTTTGCTCCATATTTTCTAGGACGTGATTTATTGCAAGAAACTATTTAAGCTGACTTTTTTAGTTAACTAAATATTGATACCATATGTGAAAGCTAGCACATCATAATTAATTGCAAATGGTGGCCCTTTTGTTGACCTTAATATTCCAGCATGCATACACATAATTGAATCAAACTGTTCTAGCAAGTAGCAATAAATAAATATGACCAGCTAAAATACTCATTTCCAATACTAACATATGATAGTAGTACTTTTGTTTTGTTTTGTTTTAATTGAAGATTAGACTGGTTTGAATTACCTTCTAGAATTCAGAATATCAAATAAGGGCAGAAAGAGGGAGTTCAGCAAATCATACCCTTTGCTTTCAGAAAAGTGAAATTCATATTCAGTAGACAAGCATAAACCTGGGACCTATAAAAATTTAGCCATCTGCCTGACATTTATAAACTCATTAAGAATCCATTCATGTTGTAGAGGTTTAGCATGTAGTAGTGTTTTAACAATTTAGACAGCTTTTAGGAGTAGTGTTTTATTGCCTGTTTTTGAAAAATCTGTAAGATTGATTATTAGTTACAGACTTCTGTGATAATCATACATATTCTATATTCTTACACTTCATATGGCTAATTTTAGACCATCTAAAATCAAATATGCTTTTATTAAGTAAGGCCTGAGACATGGGAAATTATTCAAGCTCCAAACTCCTGGCAGCCACATGGCCTCCCCTGGAAGTCTGTAGAGCTCTAGAAGCTTAAATGGCTTTGTGAATTGAGCTGGATGTGCCTGTGACACAAAACTCCTGCCAAAACCCTGTATTTGATTACAAATTAAACAAGGGGCTGAGGTGAAAAGACCCTTGCTGTAGATCTTTATATGATGCAGTCTATTCCTTACAGTAAGAGTTCCTCCCCCTTACAGTAATTCAGGTTTTGCTGGCTGTCTTGATGAAGGAAAATTTCCAGCTTGTGTTCAAGGCATGATGTAATAGAGGCACAGTCGGCGTCTCCATCGCAGTAGGCAGCATATTGGTGTGGATACTTGAATGGACCACAGACGTGGCTGTGGGCTGTTGAAATGATTACCTCACCTTCTGCTTTAGTGTGTTAGGAGCTGGGGTCTGGAGTTTTTTATCTGCTGATGCTACTGATTTGTTTTCTCCTTTAAGTTATGAAATAAAAGCCACTAAGGACCAGGAACGGTACAACAGAGAGGTCAAGAAAGCCAATGCACAGCCAATACACCGACCAGCAAAGGAGGCAGAAAAACACAAACGCAAGCTAAAGAGTTCTGCGTCTGACCAGCAGAAGCTGGACAAGATATTCCATGACCAGATGGAAAAGAAGGGGAAACTGGAGCACCCTGTGAAAATTGTCACAGTGCCTTTTTCTCTGAGTTCCTGTAGACGTCACCTTCAGAGACAAGAGAAAAATGTTTCAGATGAACACGAGCTTTTCCTGATCCGTCGTCAGAGTTTTCCTGATGTGTGGATACTTGCTACTGAAAAAAATCTAAAGTTGCTGAATCCATATAGATTAGAAGAGGCCCTTCTATGTAAGAGATTATTGATGAACCATAAGCTTCCAGTAGAGAAACTGGACAATCCAATTATATTAACCGACAGGTATAGTAATAGTATATAGTACTATTGAGCAAAAATGTGTACGTTACTTGAAGCATCATTTGATAATTATTTATAGTAAACTCTGGCAAGGCCCTGTTTGCTAATGCTGTGGTTATTGGTGCACTCACTTATCTATTAAAACAGATTTTTGGTTTTTATACTTTTATCTTGAAGTAATGAGTGTACTTGGTCTTACTCTAGTTGAAATAAGTCTGATTTTTGACCGGTTTCATTGGTAGTGCAGCAAATACAAATTTCCTCCCCCAGAAGAAAATTAAATGCTCCACATTTTCACAACTTCACTGTAGCTGACTTTCCCCCAAGAATTAGGAAATGGCTGATAGAATTATTATTACTGTATGCCTAAGCTTGGTCACTCACTAAGATAAGTGAATAGTTCTCCTTTTGTTTCTTTAAACAAATTGCTTTTTCAAAATACTTTAAAAAATCTTGATCACTGCTTATCACTTGCTACCTTTTTCTGTGGTTTTTGCACACTTGTAATTTTCACATAAGGGATGTTGGTTTTTAACACTTGGGGGATTTTTTTTTCCAGTCTTATTGGTGGATCTCAGTATATGGCAGCTCTTCATAAAATGCAGAAGAATTACCAGAGTTTCCCTGGATCAGGTTATTTGTCAGATGCAAGGCTTGTAGCAAATGGATTCCAGATAAAAGTGATAGAAGGTATGATGGTTTTAAAATCTATTAGTTGCATTGGAGCTTGTTTCTTATGATTTAATGATTTAAATTACTATTAATATGGATCATGTTATCCTACATCACCTTGTCTTTTAAAGCATTAGCATCCTGCTTCCCTTAACACTGAGATTTTATTTCTTGGCAAAGAATGTAGTCTTCTACACAGAACATTGAGTAATGGAAACTGATGACTAAACAGAATACTTTAATAGTATTTCAGAGAATGCTCTGAAATCCATGTTTTCCTCACTTCTTTCTTCTTTTCCTAAAATGCTCAATGCCCATATCCTTAAGTGCCATTCTGACATAGTTTAGATTAGACTGATGAGAATTCCTTAGCCCAGGCACCTTCTTCCATGGTGTTCCTTGCAGAAGCTTCTGCAGGAATGTGCTTTAGCTGACTACTCCTGTACTGCTGAGCAGCTGAAGAGGTCCAGTAAGGAGCTGGATCCTGGCTAATCTCGTACTTTCGTATCAAAATTGGAACACAGAGCCTAAAGGGGCCAGCAAAGAGATGGTCATGGGATCACCACACCTTTTCTCAGAGTTTGATCTGAACATACTTTTGAGGGAGTATACTTTTCAGTACCTCTTTGCTGATCACAGAATAAATGCATTCCATATAGGATTCTTTTACCTTACCAAGAGAGCTCAAATGTTTTTACATCTTTCTGAAGAATGATTTCTAGGGATGTATTGGAAACGCAGGGGCAACCCACTGCTGGTTCTGCAGATCACGAATTCTATAGGAGAATTCCAAGAAAAGCAAACGTCTTTGGGGGTAGCACCTAACTGACAGCTCAGGGAAAATATTGGCCATAAGAGCTGTTAGAAATGCTATAGCTTCATGTGTTACAGATCCCTACATATGTACAGTGATGACAGATGTACTGTAACATATGGGATCTTTTAAGGGTAGGTACAAAAAAGGGATGTAGACCAACTCCTTCACTCAGAGGCTGGCTCTTGTGAAGAACAGAGCCAAAGCTGTTTTCCTTACTGAATCATGCACAGCAAAAACAAGGCAACTTCTTTCTGACTGACTAAATCTCTACATAAATAACACCACCTTTGTAGAAGAGGTGTTCATGGTAATAAATCATGGAGTGAATGATTAGGGAAATAAAGCATGTACTGTAAGAGGCAGCTCTTACATGGTTTATTCAGACTGGCAAATCAAAAGCTGAGGACGTCTGTGATATGTCCCTAGGCAGATATGGGAGAGAGGGATTGTGGCTTAGCAGTTTTTGCTCACAGCCTTTTTTTTTACCTCCTGATACTCTTAAGTTTGCTCACAATCTGTAAACTAGACGTGAATAAATTGAATGTGAAAATTGGAGGACAATTCCTTTTTCATCCTGTAGAGTTTAATTAGGACAAAGAGTTTCATTTCTAATTTATTTCTAGGCAACAGTGGAGAGTTGTTGACCAATCTCATGGTACTACAGATGTGTCATGGTTTTTAACCCAGCCAGCAGCTCAGCCCAACACAGCCACTCATTCACTCCCCCCTCGGCGAGATGGGGGAGAGAATTGGAAGGTTAAAAGTGAAAAAACTTGTGGCTTGAGATATAAAGACAGTTCAACAGGTAAAGCAAAAGTTGTGTACAGAAATGAAGGGAAAAAAAATTAATTCACTGCTTCCCATGGGCAGGCAGGTGTTCAGCTATCTCCAGAAAAGCTGGGCTCCATCCCACGTAATGGTGATTTGGGAGGACAAACATCATCACACCAAATGTTCCTGACTTCCTTCTTCCCCCAGCTCTGTTTGCTGAGCCTGATGCCACATATTCTGGAATATCCCTTTGGTCACTTGGGGTCAGCTGTCCAGATGTGTCCCCTCCCAGCTCCTTGTGCACCTCCAACCCCCCAGCTGATGGGGTGGGGTGAGGAGCAGAAAGGGCCTTGGTGCTGCGTAAGCCCTGCTGTAACAAAAACATCCCTCTATTACCAATACTGTTTCCTGAACAAATCCAAAACAGCCCCGTACTAGCAACTGTGAACAAAATTGACTGTCATGGCCAAAACCAAATGGGAAACTACTTTTAGGACAGCTTGGTTAGTTTAAGGACAGCATTGTAACACTGTAATAGCAAAGGACTTGACACAGTAACTGGGATGTAGTCTTCCAGTCCAGTGTTCCTAAGATGTAAATTAAAGAAGATGAAATCTCAGGGAAACTGTTCTCATTTGGTTTACAGTTAGTGAAAGTAAAAGTGCTTTGTATGCACTGTGGAGGTTGATGAACCATGGCCGTGCACTTGATCAGAACCACAGGAATAGTCCAGTGAAGAATGGGAATCTAATTCAGTTCTTTCTCCCAGTCTTCTATTTTAACTACTTGAGTGAAAAGTTAATAACATCTGAGTCTTGTCAGTCATATTTATAAGCTTCTGCTGATGACATTATAGCAGTTACAGCCTCTTTGATTAAAAGAGCATACTGCTGCAGATGAAGGTAGAAATACCAGCAAACAAATGGAATTTCTCCCAGCTTTCTTCCAACTGACCCAGGGATTTCTACCTAGTACTTAATCAATCCCTTCTCTTTTTCTTAGACTTGTCCCTGAAATACACTGTCTTCTACAAATACTTATTAGAGCTGATTTTTAGACACACGGGTATTCATTTATAACACTCCTAATGTGTTCTTCTCTGGGAATTTCACTATGCAGTTTAAGGTTATTTAATTCATAGATTCTTGTATAATCTTTACAGAAAGGGACCTGCATACCAGGAGTCATTTGTCCCACTTAGACCTCAGTATTCTGTATGATTTCTCAACTCTGAGAGAACCAGTTTGTTTCATAAAACATCTTTCACTATCCTTACAGAAGCAATACTTTTTTTCTCTGTCTGTATTCAGGGTCTTTTTTTGTGGAGTTTTTGAAATTCAGGCACATCCTGAAAGAGGGGCATTCGGATGTTGTTGAACTAGAATTTACTTAAGAAAGGTTTTGTTTCTTCAGGATATATTGTTCATTTTTTGGGCCAGATGTTCCTACTTTGCATAGTGGATGATAAAGTCCCGGCTTGCTGTGGAGAGGTCCTAGAATGGAAATGTGCGCTTAACCCATGGTAGCTGGAGAGTTTCTCCTTAACAGCATCCACAGGAGCACACCAGAACCCCATTCTCTGTGCACACAACCTTTGTCACTACTTTTTCCCCAACTTTTTGGATTAATTGGATCAGTCATAGTATTTGCTGTTTCTTAGCTGAACTGAACTATCAACTGTTTCTCCCTGTCAGGGTCCACTGTAGCATATTTGAAGGTTTGTATTTTCCTTTGGGACTTCAGCCCTGATATGGTCATTTTAGATGTTCCTTTCTGCCTGCTGATTGATTTCTCATTAATAGACACTTATTAGCCCTTGCATGGCTTCCTTTTTCATCTTGAGTGAAGAATTTTATTTTATGTAGTAGAAAGTTTACTTTTTCTGACAGAGATCTTCTTACGTCACAAGCAAATTTGATTGATTGATTGATTGATTTCTTAAGGTTTGAATTTCAACATGCAAGTGGTGCTTCTGGTAATTTCTTCTTGCAAAATAAAAAGCCTTTCTGCTGATCCATGTGAATAAGTCTGTGATGCCATCACTAGCTCTAAGATACCTCCCAAAACAAGAACAAAGGAATTTTAGCTGCTCCAATTCAACATTCAGCAGTTTTAGTCATAGAAGAGGCTTTCCTTGATCCATGGTGGTCTCTGAAGAGGACTGTTGGTCTAGTAGGTTGCACTGATTATTTGTTTAAATCTCTACAGATACTCTGCTACCAAAGAAGAGAAGGACCCAGAGAACTGCTGCACATTACCATATATTAATTCTACTCATAATACTCAGATACTAATTTGAAACACTGGACTTCTTGCCTTTGGTATTGTGCACCCCACTAGGACATTTTCCTAGATGACTGTAATGATTTAAATATAGGACCACAGATCTATTCCTTATTTCCTTGTGGTGTTGGGGTGTTTTACAGAACTGACTGTTTATTAAAAAAAAAAACCCTGAGCAGCTGCCTGAATTTGGGAGGTGACTTTGGTAATTCCTTTGCTGCATGAAGCTTGCATCTCAACTGATCTTTTTAAAAAACGCTTCTTTGCCGTTCAGAATCTTACCTTCTGGCAACTTATGACACAGAGGGGCTTTTTATGAAGATTTTCGTTCTTATGGTTTCTTACTTGAAAAAAACCCCCACCCATGAAGTACTAAGTTTTCCCTATTTGGATGACATGTAAGGGGCAGTGTCATTCATAGGATAAAAAATGAGTAATTCATTAATCTTGCAATAATCTTGGAATTAATACTCAGAAATTGAATCGTATTCCTTCGCAATGCTTAGAATTCATAGAAATACAACTATGTTCTCTAATGGCCAAGACCTTTTAGCTAGTGGGGTTAGAGCTTTAGTTACTCTCATAATTTACCAGGAGTCTTTCTCACAGGCCTCTGAACCCCACAGCACCATGTGGCACCAGATACACTACTCCTAGTAGGTTTTTGAAAGGTCTAATTAGCTGTTTTATTCCTGACAAGAGCTCAGATCCACATGGAGTTTTGTTCTTGTTCTGCCATTTTGGTGGGAGAACTGCTTAAATGTCTGTATTTTCACAAATGCACCTTTATTTTTGTTTATTTTTGCAAGAGTGTGGGAGTTGCAGGCCTTACTTCCCTATTATTTCATTTGAGGATAAGTCAGTCTTTTGAATGTGTTCTTGCTAGAAGACAGAAAGGTAATCTACTTTTACTCTCTTCAGAGACTATATGACTGCAGCTAAAGTTGTTCCAAGTATCTTAGATTTTGGAAGTGCCCCATGAGCTTTGTGTTTTTGGTAGACTAAGATCTTTGTATTGACTCCCTGTTTCTCTTCATATTAACTGCTCATCAGTCTAAGGAGTTTTCAACTAGATTTTTCTCTGCATAGCTCACAGAGAAAAACATGTTGTGAAATAGCCAAGAAAACACTTCTTGCTGTCAGTGTGTCAGTTAGGCAAAATCAATGGTTTCTTTGTGGAATGTGCCAGTTGTTGTATTTTGCAAAGCTGTGACGCTGAGCTCCAGTCTGTCTTCCACTGCCCTCCCACCCCCTCATGTTCTGGCCTTACTGAGGCTTCAAGTGATGCTACCTTTGGGAGAGCGGTCTGTTTGCTTTTACTTAATAAAGCAAATTACTTAATACTCAGCGTTCTGGGACCTGCCAGGCATTTATTTGCTCGCAGTGACCCCTACATGCAGGGAACATTTCAAGAACTAAGATGGATTACTTTCTGTCCAGTTCTTCTTAAGATGTGTTTGTTACATGTGCCTTCACTGCACATCTGTCCGTTTGCCTTTGGGAAAGGCCTAGAGAGAGATGGGAGTTCTTGGCTGGAGAGGAACTGAGACCAAGCAACACACCTTAGCTGGTGTTGTATCAGTGGTGGGTCTCGGGCCATGCTCCAAGGCAGGCTTTTAGGGTAGAACTGTCTGCCTGATAGAATGCGGTCTGTCTCATGTAGTCAACATGAGTCTGTTCCAGGAATGTGCTTATGAGGCCTCAAAGAGCACTAATAGGTAAATAATCCATTTTTCTTGGTAATGTAAACTGCCTCAGCTCTTGTAACCCACCAGTGGAAAACTATGCCGCAATTTAATTTCAGTTTGATTTTGATGATAGAGTGGGAGATAGACAGTGTTATAGTGTCACCTAATTTAAGTGGCAGCTGGAAGGGAACAATTTTTCCTGGCCATCAAGAAGGAGTTATCCAAAGATGATGGTAAATGCTTTGTTTGGAAAGAGAAAAGGGAAATTTGTAACAATGAGAAATCCACATTTTTAGTCGTTTGAAAGCTAAATTATTTGTTCATGGAAATACTTTCCATGGAAGTTGCAAAATATTTCATAGAAACTACCATGGCAACTGCTTGAGGACTGCTGTTTNTATTTTGTCAAAAATTTACAAGTGCACTGAGGCTTGGACATCTGCTTATATCATCAAGTGTTGTCACTATCAGAGTTCCTGCAGAGACTTGCAGATAAATACTTGTTAATCAGAATGCAATTGGGCTACTTTGCAGTTTAAATAATGTTAGCAGAAAAGGAGAATGGCACACAAGCAGAAATACCAAAGAAATAAACCTCCCTTAGCCAGGGTTCGTATTGTTTATTCTTCTGTTAAACACTCTCAAGCCCACTTTGACTTTTAGATGAAAGAGGAAAATGGTGAAGTTAAATTTGGCCATCAAAATCTGCAGATGGAACAATGGCTATTGTTGAAGCTGAAGAGTGTATGAAAAAATGTTTTGCAAATCCAGAACCTCACTCTCATAGAATTTTAAAAGGAAGCACAGGAAGCACAAGTTTTTAAACTGAATATCTAAATACTTTAAAAAATTTGCAGCCTGTCTTTGGTAGCACATAGGGGGGCAATTATTGAAAGGTTTTCAAATAAACTAAGTTCTAATTCTAGAGAGAAAGCAGCATAATCAAATGGTCTGGAATAGTTCCTCAAATCTAATCTGTAATTAAATCAAAAATGGGACAAAAATGAAGAGAAAAGAGC
>WEIT01019497.1:1077-13638 GCA_013389985.1 Dryoscopus gambensis | reverse complement strand
GAAGGACATTTTAAAAAGAGGCTTTGTCTTTTCCCCATGTCCCTTACTGAGAGGCTTTCCCATGGGGAAATATTAGCGTAGTACATTATCTTTTCTCACCTTTGTATCTGGCAAACTTTCATATAATTTAACATTTTGCTTTAAATCAAATCTGAACACAGGTTTACAGTATTATATAAAAATATGCCTCTGCTTGCTGGCCGTGATTAGGGAAAGGCAGCTTGAAAAAGAGAAGGTAGACAAGGCTGGGTGAAAAATGAAATAAAGTTTCAGATGTAAAGCAGTGTTGAATACATAACTGGAAGAAGGTTATGTGTTTTGGGGGGGGATGGGGGGTTGCTCCCTATATCAAGCTCCCACTGGTCAAAGTATTTCATGCTCTGAGGCTTAAAAAGGCCCAAGAGCATTATTTACCCAGTGACACAGCCATATTTAGGAAAAGTTTCAACCTGCACAGTCATCCTGTTCATCTCTGCTCTTATTTAATGACTGTCAAGTAAACAGTGCCTGGACCTGGATAACTCAGGTAATGAAAATACATTTTGCTGACTTATGCTGCATATATATTTTCTCTCACTTTTGAAATATTTCATGTTATTCTTTGGATTAGGAACAGGAATTATCCCTTGTAACAGTTTGCTAGTTCAATCCACCTTGGAGCAATCTATTTGTCTCCAGCTCTTTTGACTTTACAAAAATCATTTGTGAGTCAGGCTGAAGGTTATTTATCCTACCTGGAGCCATTACACAACTGTGGATTTATTTTCATTATTAGTTAAATTTGCCCATGCTGTCTTTGTGAAACTTTTTACTTGTTAAAATTGTAGTGGAGGAAGAGGGGAGGTGGCTGTGCAGGTTGGGTTGAGGTTTCTGTGCAGCCAGCATGAATGAGAGGATAGTCTGAAGGACTGAATGAGAATACGTGAGCCTGACCACCAGAGAACTTGCTTCTGACTGGAAGTGGAAAAAAGGTTGCTGTACAGGAACAACATCAATCAATTTTCTTTCCCATAATGTGAATAAAAAGGGAAACTGTGTAGACCTCAAAACTTGAATAGATACTCTGTTAGAAGGGCTGTTTAATTTTTTATTCATCATTCCTACTCAAGAGTGGTACCGGCTCCAGCAGTGATACCATATGAATGATAATATGAAGTCAGTCACAGAACCTCTAGTTTTATGGGCTTGAGTTTTTCCTCAGATGTGGTAGGAGAAAAAACTGCTTTTTATTTCAGTAGAATCTGAATTTGTTATGATAACATTTGAACTCTACAGATGTTTCAACCAATTACATAGGAAATAGTGCCAACACTGTTTTAATTGTTTTCAAACTAAATTGTGTTTTATTGCTAGATTCTACTTTAATTTTATGTATGTTTAATTAAAGTCACAGAAGCTTTAATTAAAGCTGTGCTCAAGACTGGGAATGCTGCAAATGTTTTAGGCATTAAACAGTGCCAGCTAGGATTTGGATTAATGTAAGCTGAGACATTTGTGATGTGAATAAACACACATCATCATAATGAAACATTGTGCAGATAAATGCTTTTCATTCCAAGGGAGGAACAAAAAAGTTTCCTAATTGTATTGGACTAAATTACTAAATGACTTTGCATTAGTTTAATTTTCAGTGAATTGCTATAGAATAGAAATTGAAGCAGTGCATGAATTACTGTTTTGTTTTTGTATTTTCAGGTGTTTCAGCTACAGAAAGTCATCTCGAAATAGAAGGGATGGCAAATTGTCTGCCGTATTATGGAATTTCTGATCTGAAAGAAATTCTGAATGCAGTAGTTAACAGAAATGCAAAGGAAGTGTATGAATGTAGGCCTCTCAAAGTGATAAATTACTTGGAGGTGAGACAGAAGCTTTCTTTTTAAGTATTAGCCAGCTAAACTTGTAATAATTCCTTAAACTGCTTGAAAATCTTTCTTCAGCTTTGTGTTTTAATTAGTGTCATTATGTTCTAAACAGAAGTTACTTTTAAAAAAGAGAATATCACATCCTCTCTGAACTGTGTATTCCTTAAAAAATACTTCCATCAGACATACCCAAAAGCAGTCACCCAGTGTGATATAAGACATGCCAAAAGCTGATGTTCACAAGGTGTTTCCTCTGTAAGGCACTTTTCAGACGAGAATGGCATTTGTCCATGTTAGAATACAGAACTGCCACAGAATGGCAGTGACTCATGGTGATATTTTGTCCATCCAGAGACAATAATGGCATGAAGTTTCAGAGACAACTAATAGATGTGGTACTAGTTAAAGCTGGAGTAACCAACAGTAGTAGTTATCACTTCTTGTCTAGCTGTTTCATTAATGCTCTTTAATAGCAATTCTCTTCAAAAAGGTTACCAAGATACATATAAAGTCTCTTCTTACTTAAGCATTTATAGCATGCCTTCCTGAATTGGGTTACTTCAAATTGGGACTTAGGCACATATTTGCATAGAATGTGTGTTTTATCTTTTAAGCATTATTATACAAATCTTCCCCTGTCTTTTGGGGGCAGTAAGCTGCCTTTGCAGCAAGGGATTCTGTTATGTGCTACTGAACCACTCTCATGCACTCATGGAAGAAGCTTAAAGAAGGGGTAAGTTCAGTGTTGAGATAGGAATGGTTTGTAAAAAACTCCAAACAGTTATAAAAGCTGTTTTTCAGAAATAAGCACTGAACTTTGACCATTCTGGGAGGTAAACACTGGAAATGCCATTCACTATCATGTTCAGAATCACAGCTTGTGTCATTCATTTCATGTTTGAGCAGGCAGCATGTCTGCAGCTTCTGCTGTCAGTCAATAGATGCAGAAGAAAGAATAGGGTAATGGTTGAAGCAGCAACCTTCCAAGGTATGAAACAGTCCACAGTGATCTCTTTCTCACTAGGAGGAGTGGGAAAAAACCTCAGACAAGAAAAATGAGGTGATTTCGATTAAATCATTATGAATGGTGCTCAGGTTTATACAGTATGAAGGGAGATTGTGTGCCACAATCAAAACATGCTGCCTAGGTGGCATGAGTTAAGTACAGAAGAGAAGGCAATGGCAAGAAAGCCCGTCTTGGAAGAAACAAAACTTCTTTTTGAAGCTGCTTAGTTCTTTGAGGTTGGGTGCTTTAGCAGTCACTTCTGCTTTCAAATGTTGAGATAAGTGGATGCAATAGACCACAGTAAATGCAACATTAATCTATGGTTTTGCTAGAGTATTTTTCAAACTTTACTTACTGACAGCTTGACTTAATTTAAAATAGTTCTAAAGTTTGTGGTGTGAAATGTGTCTTGTGAACTGGTAAACATCTACAGCTGATGCTGGTGAAAACAGGAAATAAGATCTTCAGAAACACAAAAGCATCTTGAAAAAGCAGGCTAAAAGAGTGCAAACACGACCAGGGGGCTGACTATGCATGCTTCCATTGTAGAAATGTCATGAACTGACCAGTAAGATATGTTTAGAGTTACATTTAGATTTCTGAGATTTGAAATATATATCCGCAGAAAAGGATGACCTTTAAACAGTGAGTGCTTAATTCCTGCTTTCTGGTAGCCCCAGGCTAATGTGCTAAAAAGTGGTACTTTAAAACTATTGGGGTTTTGGTTTTGTTTTTCCTTTCCACAGGGAGAAGCAGTACGTTTAGCTCGGCAGCTGCCCTTACATTTGTCAAAAGAAGATGTACAAAACACAATTTACAGGATGAAGCAACAGCTTGGAAAGGAAAATAAAGGCTGCGTTCATGGTCGTCCTTTTTTTCATCACTTAACAGATATTCCAGAAGTTGACAAGCACAACTCCATGGAAATTATTCAGTAAATGAAACATTTTGTTTGGGGTCATACTTCTCTTGCTTAATTTTGATCACTACTCTGAAAGTTCAGTATGTTTCGTGCAAAGCTTTTGTATAATGACTTTGCATTGTTATATGTTCACCTCCTAAAGACTTTATTTAAATAAAAATGCTGCTTGAAAGCTGGAAATAAATACTGTAGAGAAACAACTCACCACTATTTTTTTAAAAGAATTTATTAAAGAAATGTTCTCAACTGGTTTCATCCTTCTCTTATTGCTGCAGGTTTAAGAAATACCAGTATGTCAGAATTTTTTAGATGTGATTAGAAGTTGCTTTCAACAGAGCATGGCAGTTTACTATACTAAGGACATCAGATGTTAATTTTCAAAGGAATGCCAGATAGCTGTAAGTATTTAAATACGGCATTGCCATATGCAGGTATTATAGTTAGACTTCTGTGGTGTTGTATTTCTGTTTGGAAATTCTTAGCTCATGTAAATGAGTACTGAGTCCTACTGTCCAATCTCCAAAAATTCTGCACTTACAGAAGTGTGGTTCTTACAAGTATAGTACACTTCAAAAACTTTAGATCAACAAAAACTGGCCAGTTACTTGAAAGCAGAATGGATCTGAGTCACAGGAGCACAGGCTAGCACTGAAATCAGATGCCCATGAGTGTTTATTGGTGCAGTGCTATACACAAACCCTTTGGGGGTGGGAAACATAAACTGTCCTCCCCCGGGGAGAAAGTGGCATAACTAGGGCATAGTCTGCTAAATAGAGAGCTACTGATTTTGGTAAACTGGTTCATTCTCTTTCTACCAGAACACAGTGTTTACTCCTCTATTTCAAGTAGTGGCCTACTTCTGTAAACCTACCCCCTGAGGCCTTCTGTGCATACCAGATGCCTTGTCTCTGGAAGAGTATGTTTTGAAAGTTTCAAGCTCACCTGAAAATTCCTGTCCATCCCCAGCTGTTGTTTGCAAATCTTGGCACTATGAAAACGTGGTGGTAGGACCTAGCTTTGTAGTATTTCTGTGGCTGCTGGGTAGATGGTTGAAGGTTGCTGAAAGGCCCAATTGCAGGCTAGTTTGAGGACAGGAGTGTTGGACCAGACAAGCAAATGTCGTGTGTGAGTATGTAATCACTGATGCTGAACTGGTGAACTAATTTAAGAAATCACATCACGTCACGGCCATACATGGCAACATGTAAATTCTAACTTGAAAGGCAGTGTTTATCTTTCTAACAGAGCCTGTTGCAGTAGGACAAGAGGTAATGGTTTTAAACTGAAGGAGGATCAATTTAGATTAGGTCTAAGAAGGAAGGTTTTTACAATGAGGGTGGAAAACCACCAGAACAGGTTACCCCTAGAGGCAGTAGATGTCCCATCTGTGGAAATACTGAAGGTCAGGTTGGATGGGGCTCTAGGCAACTTGGATCTAGTTGAAGATGTCCCTGTTCACTGCAGGGGAGTTGCACTTGGTGACCTTTAAAAAGTCCAACTCAAACTATTCTGCAATTCTATGATTATTTCTTTATGCCATTAAAGTAAATTTATCCTTTTCATAAAGGGCAAGGATGATCAGAGGGCACAAGCAGGCTATCTTTCCAAGCTTGAAGGTGAGCAAGGCACAAAATGAGAATGTCACTTGCAAACTGGACACTTGTTGGCTCTAAATGTCACTCAGTGCAGAAGATGTGAATTTTTAGAATCGAAGTGAGAAGGTGGATGGAGATAGAGGAAGGAGACGTGACCCTTGGCTCTGATGGGGAAACAGGATCCCAGCCTTGCATGGGATACAGAAGGTTATAGTTTGTTTATTTTTATTCTTGTTGGAATACAAACTCTGGGAGTTTAGAGAGTAGCCATTACAGTGAGAAAAGCCAAAAGCAAGCTGCAGAATAGAAATTTATCTCCTAAGTTTGTTGAAACTGAAATTAATATATGCACCAATTTTAGTCAGTTTGGACTATAACATATAGTATTTAATGAGATTAATAATTGATGGTCCTTTTCCAAAATGTAAGATTGCTGTATCCTAATTATACTGAAGCCAGTGCTAGTATCTTTGGTAACACCTGAGTCTACATCAAGAGGACAAGTTTTGATAGGTATTCAGGCCCCAGATTGAGGACAAACGAGATTGGCAAATAGTATTCACAAGTGCCAGGGTGGGTTTAGTTGCTATGGAACCAAATCAGCATCAGGATTTTCAGTGGGTGCAGGTGAACCAGGTTAGGCAATTGGGAGCTGGGTCATCTCTCCTTTCCTGGCTGTGTTTGCTGTCCTTACACCTCTGAGAGCTGCTGTGGATTTCTTCCTGAGGTACGTGTACATAGTTTGTTTCAGTCTCTGTGGGACACAGGGGGATGTTGTGTGGCTGGGTGCCAGCAGCGAGTGCTGGAGCACAGCTTTGGATCTCTGAGTGTCTTCCCACCACAGTACTTACGTTTGGGACTGCAAGCTGCAACTGTGAGTTACACTGATACCCTGCTGATGGGAGATGGCTTTAGATAGGACAGGGTGGAGGTCTCTCCTTGTTTTATCCAGTGTGAACAAAAAGAAATGTTACTTTCTGTTTCTAGAGATGTTCTCTCTTCATCTTCCTCTAGTGATGCATTCAATTTTATGTTCCTTGTTTAAACAATAGAAGTACCCCGGTTCTAGGTTTACGAGCTTAAAAGAAGTTAAATGGTGTGCATGAGGTAGCAGTTCTGGAGAGGGAAGGCACATCATCTTCCTGCCATTGCATCAGCACGGGGTGCTACGCGGTGAGCCCCACGAGGCTCTTGGGGAGACACACAAAGGCTGCCTGTGCCTGCTGCCAGTCCGCCCCCAGCGCCGAGGGCTGTTTGTTTGAAAGGAAGAAGAAATACTGAAATGTGCAATGCTGGGGTGGACTTAGACATTGTTGTCCTTGACCTCTTTCCTAGAGGAGGAGCTGTGGAGCAGGGCGGGCTGGGCGCGTGTCCCAGCGGCGAGCGAGTGGCGGCCAGCGCCTTGTGTCCCTCCCGCTGCGCCCACGCAGCTGCTTCCCCACGAGTGGCCGGGCCGGGGCATTCCAGGGACTTCTCGTATTTGCGCTGCCCTCTGCTGGCATTTCGCTTTTGTACAGTTTGGACTTAAACCGAGGGCTGAGGCTGACCATGGATGAGCATCATTCCTTCCTTACTTTGCGGCCCCCAGAGCGCTATTGCTTTACCTTGCTCTCGTGGTGTGCGTATTTGCTTTCCTAAAATACACCTACTGCGGGTAACAGCGTTCCCGGGGGGAGAGTTAGGAGCTTTCTAGACTAAAGCATGATCTCCTAATAAAACTTACAAAGCCTTCTGGTTGTACGTAGCTTTGCATTTTTCAGAGGATCGTTTGGTTGGGGCAGGTTTGGTTCTGGTGGTGTGTTTGCAGCTCGGGTGTCCCCCTCACCCAAACTCTGAGAAGCTGCACATTCCTTTAATGGGAAACCATTGAATATCAATTTATATTTATAAATACAGGAAAATCTCATTGAAACAAAGATTATATTTCCTTGCATATAAATATGGATATAAACGTGAAATGGAGGTAGCACCTTTTACATGTGTCTCTTCTGAAGGTAGTAGGAATCTTATTAAAGAAGTTTCAGTTTCCTCTCAGTTAACCAGTGTGTGTGTAAAGGAGTTTGGGCTGTTTGATGTTTGGTTTTTTCCCTCTATCATGAATAGTAGCCATTCAGAGAACTATAGCTAAATCAGAGGAACATTGAAGTTACTCCAGGAGCACCTAGCAGTCACTGGTAACAGTAAAATCTAGGTGATGTAATTCGGGATTTATTACAATGGATTCTTCTCTATTTCCATATTCTGATAGGGAATATTTAAAATATCTATCAATAGAATCAATACTCCCAAGCACTTTATTTAGTTATACAAGCAAACATTCCCTAGTCTCAAGGATTTCATTCCTTTTTTTTCCCCTGCACACTTACTGGTATTACTTTAATGAAAGTTAACGTCAACAAACAACTTTTTAGGTTTTTGAAAGGTCTATAATATTTGGTCTTCAGAGTTTGTTTTATCCTCTGTAAAGCAGGTCAGGTTTTGGTTTTGTAGTGGGGATTGGTTTATTTTGTTAAATAAACTTATAATTCTGAATTTATTTTTTGACTGCAATAGAATATTGAAGGGTTCTTGAGAATTTTGCTTCTTTTCTACCCAACATTTAACAGGGTGGTTTAGCAATTATAAGAAACTTCAGGTACATCCATTTAATTTTCTAAATGGAAGGCTACCAGGACTTGCTTTTATTTTTTTCTCCTCTCTCCCTCTCTCTGCAAGTAAGGAGTATCATATCTGAAATTATGGAGAGTATAAATGTGGAAATGTTAAATCTTTTGTTAATGGCTTCGAATTAAGCACACATTGTTGCAGATGATTTGGAGGACTTATTTAAAGTAAATATACAATTTCAAGCTCAATTATCATTCATAGTTTAACCAAACATAGTGAGATATTCGGTCTGTGAATTTGATACAGTGTTACTTCATAATTACGATGCTTTTTTACAGTAAATTTGATATAGAACAGTTGCTAAAGGAGAGCTGCTGAATAGTGTGACCAACCATTTTATGGGACACATCTGGTGCATTAGTTCAGGATGTGCAGTGCAGGAGAACAGAGCTTTTGCCCAAAAGGAGAAGGAAGCTAACTCCACATGTATACGTTTTGGGGACATGCAGAGAGGTTAAACAATTACGAGTTAATTGTGTAAACTAATAGGAGGGGTGTTTGTAATGCCATTTCAGAATAGCTAAGGAGGAAACAGGCGAGAATTATTGTTTTAAAATCTCAAATGAACGGTTTACACCTGTTAATGTTACATTTAGAACAGCTGTTTCTTTTATTATCAGTAAACAGATGCAGAAAGTAATGGAATGTTTTAAAGCAATATGTTAATCCTGTCTTCCACTACTGAATATTCTCACAATGTCATGATTAAATATTAACTGTAATGCTGCTGTCATCTGCAGTTAAAGAATATTTACTTATTATTTTAATCACCTTTATCTGAAGTTGTAAATGTTTATCCAAAGTTATTGTAGTCTTTCATCAACCCAGCCCAAGTATTTTTGCACATCAGTAATTTTATTGATGATTTCATTGGACTGAACTACTGAGCCAAACCAACCCTGACTTTGGTTTTGCTCAAAGTTTAT
Source organism: Dryoscopus gambensis (assembly GCA_013389985.1). NCBI lineage: Eukaryota > Metazoa > Chordata > Aves > Passeriformes > Malaconotidae > Dryoscopus > Dryoscopus gambensis. The sequence continues at coordinate 4,660 of WEIT01019497.1, read as the reverse complement.
TTCTTTATTTGAAATGTCACCCTGAAATGAAACAAGCTATATTTATAAGGAGGGAAAAAATTTCTCATGAGGGCCCAGGCTAACACACATTTTATATGAACTCCATGTGAAGTTGATTATAGGTGAAGCTGTCCCAGAGCATACTCAGGTTAAGCACTGCAGTTGGGATAGTACCAGTCAGGTGGTCCAGGAGAGGGTCTTTTTTTTTGGTTTGTGTGAAAATAGTTTTAGTTCATTTATTTTCAAATGTGTTGTGCTGCCTCAGTTTTGAAATAAAAAGAAACTATGAGTCTGACAATCTCCTGGAAAGAAATATCTCAAAACTGCAGACACAGTATTGTGTAGTTGGGGAAAAAAACCCCAATACAATTATTTCAAAATCTTTATGAATTAGTGCCTAAACTGACCTGAAGTTTCCTAGAAACCTGTCCTGGCCACTCAGATGCTCAGAGGTGGCAGTAAGAGTTCTTCAACTGGCAAATGTATGTCTTCATTTTAGAGCTGCAGTATGTGTCAATGTTCTAAAGCATGTAGCATTTCCGTGACCTAACGTGTGGTGGTGGAGCATTACTAACTCACCCTCGAAGAACGGAAGCGCAGAAGATTCATGCTGTATAACTTGTTTGGCAGATTAGTTTTCAGGAAATGCAGAGACCAACGAATATGGCAGCTGCATTATTAAAAATACTGTATTCAAGCCCAGGTCAAATCGTTCATTCATGCATGGAGTAACTCAGCATTAATTGAATCATTGCATTTTTTACATATTTTAGATCACTGATATTTTTTGCTTCAGCACTTGAAATGCCTGATAAATTACTATATTCGCAAGGGGCAAGCATTTTGACAGAGGAATGCTTTATAAAGCATTTATGTGTGAGTGTTTGCTCGTCAGGTCATTGCAGTAANAAAAAAAAAAGAAGGTAGGGAGAAACCCTCTCATGTCCATTAAGTAGGTTTAAGAATCCTATCATCTCACTTCAAGAGAATGAAAGGAATATTCTTTTGGAAATAATCTGAGGTTTTTCATATAAAATAGTTTCTGAAAGGTAAATAGTTCCAGCTTGTGAGAAGAAAATCTAGCTATGATTCTTGTCAGACTTTGCCAAAACACACTAAAGTAAATAGATTATTTCAAAGGAATATGTTGTTGGAGGTCTATTCTTCCCTTAAGCAGGCAGAGTTGAAATATTATTTAGTCAGTTAACATTCCTGATGCTCCCTGACACCATAGGTGTGTGTAATTCAGAACAGGAACCTGTTAATAGTTACTAAGGCAAGTGGAACACCAGAAAACTGTTCCCTCATCAGAGGAATTAACACAATTACTTCTCCCACAAAAGAGTTGCAGAACCTTTCCCTAAAGCTTCACACTGAGCTTCAAAATGCCCTTTTCCAAAACCGCTTGTCCCAGATCCCACTGCCTTTTAGGAGAGCCATATCTTTTATGCTTTATTTACAGTGACCTTTGAGCAACTGAAACTGCTGCCAACTCCTTTAGAAAGTGTGGCTTCAAAATTTCAATTTTGGTCTGTTTGCAAATGAGTAAATGTGGTTATGCATCANTTTGGGGACATGCAGAGAGGTTAAACAATTACGAGTTAATTGTGTAAACTAATAGGAGGGGTGTTTGTAATGCCATTTCAGAATAGCTAAGGAGGAAACAGGCGAGAATTATTGTTTTAAAATCTCAAATGAACGGTTTACACCTGTTAATGTTACATTTAGAACAGCTGTTTCTTTTATTATCAGTAAACAGATGCAGAAAGTAATGGAATGTTTTAAAGCAATATGTTAATCCTGTCTTCCACTACTGAATATTCTCACAATGTCATGATTAAATATTAACTGTAATGCTGCTGTCATCTGCAGTTAAAGAATATTTACTTATTATTTTAATCACCTTTATCTGAAGTTGTAAATGTTTATCCAAAGTTATTGTAGTCTTTCATCAACCCAGCCCAAGTATTTTTGCACATCAGTAATTTTATTGATGATTTCATTGGACTGAACTACTGAGCCAAACCAACCCTGACTTTGGTTTTGCTCAAAGTTTATTTCTTTATTTGAAATGTCACCCTGAAATGAAACAAGCTATATTTATAAGGAGGGAAAAAATTTCTCATGAGGGCCCAGGCTAACACACATTTTATATGAACTCCATGTGAAGTTGATTATAGGTGAAGCTGTCCCAGAGCATACTCAGGTTAAGCACTGCAGTTGGGATAGTACCAGTCAGGTGGTCCAGGAGAGGGTCTTTTTTTTTGGTTTGTGTGAAAATAGTTTTAGTTCATTTATTTTCAAATGTGTTGTGCTGCCTCAATTTTGAAATAAAAAGAAGCTATGAGTCTGACAATCTCCTGGAAAGAAATATCTCAAAACTGCAGACACAGTATTGTGTAGTTGGGGAAAAAAACCCCAAAACAATTATTTCAAAATCTTTATGAATTAGTGCCTAAACTGACCTGAAGTTTCCTAGAAACCTGTCCTGGCCACTCAGATGCTCAGAGGTGGCAGTAAGAGTTCTTCAACTGGCAAATGTATGTCTTCATTTTAGAGCTGCAGTATGTGTCAATGTTCTAAAGCATGTAGCATTTCCGTGACCTAACGTGTGGTGGTGGAGCATTACTAACTCACCCTCGAAGAACGGAAGCGCAGAAGATTCATGCTGTATAACTTGTTTGGCAGATTAGTTTTCAGGAAATGCAGAGACCAACGAATATGGCAGCTGCATTATTAAAAATACTGTATTCAAGCCCAGGTCAAATCGTTCATTCATGCATGGAGTAACTCAGCATTAATTGAATCATTGCATTTTTTACATATTTTAGATCACTGATATTTTTTGCTTCAGCACTTGAAATGCCTGATAAATTACTATATTCGCAAGGGGCAAGCATTTTGACAGAGGAATGCTTTATAAAGCATTTATGTGTGAGTGTTTGCTCGTCAGGTCATTGCAGTAATAAAATTACATTGGTAGAACTAAGGTTCTGTCTTAATTTTAATGTCAGGCAGCCTATTTTGGGAGGATTTCAAGATGTTTAGGTCAAACTATCTAAAATTATACAAAATAATTAACAGGGAATGTCTTCTTTTGTTCTTATTAGCTTGATGCTGCTTATGGTAGATAAATGAGAGATGTTCCTGATGAAAGGAAACAGAGTTTANCAAAATGCTTAATAGTGCACCAGCTACTTGTAGATTATGGAAACTGAAGAAACAGCTCAATCAGCCCTGAGAGGGATGAAGAGTTTACAAGGGGGGGAAAACCCCAAACACTGCAATTCAGTTGTACACTTGTATTTTTATGGTGATGAGCATGAACCTAATGTTTAATGGNGCTCAATGAAAAAAAAAAAAAGAAGGTAGGGAGAAACCCTCTCATGTCCATTAAGTAGGTTTAAGAATCCTATCATCTCACTTCAAGAGAATGAAAGGAATATTCTTTTGGAAATAATCTGAGGTTTTTCATATAAAATAGTTTTTGAAAGGTAAATAGTTCCAGCTTGTGAGAAGAAAATCTAGCTATGATTCTTGTCAAACTTTGCCAAAACACACCAGTAGTAAATAGATTATTTCA
>WEIT01019496.1:10483-45231 GCA_013389985.1 Dryoscopus gambensis | reverse complement strand
GAGCAGCTTTATGTTTACCCTCCATTATTCTATACTGCCTAAGGATTTCTGCATCCATACCAGAAATCCTGGCTGCTCCATAGGGTTTGAAGATTAATAGCTTGGAAAATACCTTTTCCATGGTTGTCTGGAAATCCTTAGCTCTCTCTCCTTTGCATTCAGAATGTATTTTTACCTTCTGTGGTGAAAATGTGGCTTCTGTGGTGAAAGCTGTATGAACTGCAGCTATCCATGCAAATTATATGTAAATTAGGATCACACAGACAAGCTGATTACAGGAACATCCTATATTTCAGAAGTTTGGCCTTTCAGTTTAAGTATGGCATACCTTTTCCTAGCAAAACCAGCACTTAGTATGAGGAGTGTTTGGGCTGCATACCCCCAGAACAAACATCTTGCAGCATACCTGTTCATAAGCAGCTGATAAAGGAGAAGTCTGTAGTTCCAAGGGACGGTGCAGAAGAATCAAGTCCAACAAATAGTCATTTGGGACTTCTCCTGCACTTAACACCCATTCGAAGAGAAGAAGTGAGTAATCTCGAAACTCCCCATGATGACTTTCCTCATCATCTCATCATGGGAGTGGGGCTGGTCCCAGCTGTAATCCCAGAGAGCTCTCTGTATTTTTCTCCACCCAGCAGATATGAGGGAGTGGGAAGGATGACCCATAAAAAGTGAGACAGTGGCACTGGTGATATATTGAGTCCAGAGATATTTTAGGACACAGTAGGTGATGCAGCTGGTGCTAGAGATGCTGATCAAGCTAGTGAGCAATCCTCTGTAGAACATTTTTAGGCATTAGTTTTAACACAGTGAAGAATCATCCCAATCAACACACTTTACTGAAGGCAATTAATTATTATAAATAATTCTCACATGAGTCAAAACTGAATGCAGTTTCACTGTTCAAGAATAAAATATATCTCTAGCTAAGGATTTTCTACCTTCAAGTTCCCAAAGCCCCTGGGAAGGAAAACATCCTCAAACAAACAAACCCCAAAATTTGTTTCGTGATCCAGGTTGTAAATTGATAAAGGAAAACAACACATGTGATAGAGAAATGCCTTACTGTCTGAAGGCTTGTTTTTTAAGACAAGAATTTTTAGATTTTTGAACTAGATGCAGGTGCTCCCTTTTTGTGTTAATGCCAGGAAAATTGCAGAATTTGGCACAAGATTAACAGAAATACAGTCAAACTGAAAATATGCTTTAATTATTTTTCTACCTTAAAAGCTGTACTTCTAAGCCACCCCAAGAAGCTCTGCTTACAGATTTGTTTACTTTTCTTTCATTTGCTTTCACCCATTGTGCTTTATTATTCTTTCTCCTTAGACCCGCATCTAAGAAGTAGGAAATTAATTGCCTCCATGTTGGTGAGTGCTCATGCGACTTGTTTTATACAGTGCTACTCAGTGTTGCGGAGACCATCTTAAAAGTACATATTCAGGCTGCAAAATAAGCACAAATAAAATTAGAGGAAAGTAGCGCTGATAATTTGGCTAGAGAAACTGTCAAGCTATGTGTGCAAGCCATAATGGCAATAGGGAGAGGTGAGGGATTTGAAAGGCTACAGGTATTAGCCCAGTGCATATCTTTTTCACTCTTTCTTCTCCCAGGCCCCACTGCCAATCTATCTCTAGATTGCTGTTCACATTTCCTGTTCTCTTGCCCAGACCACACTTTTTGTTAATCTCTTTGCCTGTGTCATGTAGCAGAGAATATTTGTCTAAACTATTGATACCTGCCGATGAAGTTATTTGCAACTGGCTGTTTCAAACTGTGAGTTTTGGATTGTGGCTCATCTAAAGGCACTTTTCCAGTGTCACTGGATTGGGCTTACCCTGGGAGTGAAGGGCTGTGGATGATGGTAGCTGCGCTCCTCATCATTAGCCAATGCATGGGCAACCTGTCTCTTCCTCTGTCTGTTCTACCAGTTCCTTTGACACTTCCTCAGATCTCAGTTTGCCTCATTTCCCACTTCCCCTATTCCCTGATTTATCTGATGAACAAGTAAAGAGGCGAATTACCTGTACTCAGCTGAATCTCAGTGGTTCCCTTTACCTACCCTGCTGATCTTGAAGGCCCCAGACCATCCTTGGAATCTTGTTGAGCCAGGGAAGGTACAGGACATGTCTCATACTCTTCATCATTGTAATTCCCAACCCAAACCCTCAAAGATACATCCTGGAAGATGACAAGCAGAGACATTGCTGGGATAACAGCTTTATGAGGGTTAATATCACGGTGTAACTGTTGCCAGTTATTTATACATATTCAATCTATACTGTTTGAGAACTAGTGTGAACTTTAAAATTAACATGCCTCAAAGCATTTGCCTTAAATAGATATTTCATTTCCCCAAGTAATGGGCAAGATGAGGCTTGCTTGTTATGTCTCACTCTCTTCAGTGAATCCTGCAGCACGAATTACAAATCTTCACTTGCTTCTTTGAACAAAGCAGTTACAATGTCATTTATGGAGTTAAGCTCTGAATAGAACTACGGCTTATAGCTAATATGTTCTCAACTACCCACACAATTGTGTCAGACACCTCAGAGATGAAATTTCCACTTTCTGATGCTTTTTGGAAGAGCTGGGTCTTCTTTTGCAGTAAAAATTACAAGCCTGATTTCACTATTGGTCACTCTAACCATGAAATTTCTATATACAACCATATTGTTGTAGAAATTGCACAAGTACCCTCTCCTGGCTCATTGTCCAAATTGTCTTAATGCCAGTCAGAATGGTTGAAATCTTAATTCGGTGCTTTCTGAGGAAAATATATACAGTGACAAAGTGCACGTATAGTCCTTTCCAAGCATGCATTTTTTACACTTCTTTGCAGCTCACTGGCCTGTGTAGAGCCCAAACAGTTCTGCTGGGCAAAGTTCTAGCTCTCCTCTATAATTTCCATTAACAGCTGGACTCTCTGCCCTTTCCTACTTTTTAAGGGAAAGAGCTTAGGAAAACCTGGCAGGTTCCTTGACATGCAGCGAGGGTTTTTTAATTCTTCATTACAGTTTAAAAATCCCTACTGGGGAATGAATTTTCTGATCATTCAAACTCATGCAAGTCAGGGAGTCTATTATATTAATGGCATATTTCATTGCTTTAAAATTCAAAAGGGACAATCTATGACACCAGTTAGGAATAACGGAGAGGGAATAAGCCCAACAGCCAAGGCAGTGAATGACACACTGCTCTGCACAAAGCCCATTTCAGTCCTTGAGCACTGCAACTTCCTATGTCTGAAAGTACTGCTGATGCCTTCTCCAGCTACCTAGAAACAGAGACTAGACAAGAGTAAGGGAAAAAACGTAGGTATTTATTTGAAAGGCCTTCAAAGGTACACCCTGGGGAGTCAGAGGCTACTTCCAAAATGGACCCAAGATGGACGGCAGGTCACGAGTTTTTCACACTTTTATAGGTTTGGTCCATTTGCATATCAGCATAAATTCACCAATTAAAACTTTAGCTTTCTTCAATTTCTCCACCTCTCTAGAGGCCCTAGCTTACATCTTTGGGCCTAGGAGAGTCTGAGTGCCCTTGAATAGCAAGCTCAGAGAAGCTTTGTTGTGTCTATCTGGCCTAAGAGAGCAGCTAACAAGCTACAAGAAACTTCAGAGTTACACACTAGGTGATACAGAATTTGAAAAGTATAAAAGTTAAAATCTAAGGCATCACTTCCGCAACGGAAAATTCATTGCCTTAGAAGGAAAAGACTTTTTCTTGTCCATAACTGTCAGTATCTCCCCAATAAAAGAAACTGCAGATTCTGGGGATATTGCCTTACGATTATTTTGTCACTGTTCTGCCACTCTAGAGTTTGGGTAAATCCTCCAGGAACCAGAAAGAAATGATTTGGAGGAATTCCTAAGGAGAAAAAAGATGGATGACATCTATTAGGAGACCTCTCCTCTCTCTAAACAAATGCTCACAACAGTAGTGATTGTCTTTCATTAAGGTAAGCTACATCTGAAAGAGTTGAAGCTATGGTCATAATGACTGTAATAAATTCATGAATACCATGTGAAATGATTCATAGAAACTGCAATAATTTATGTTTTATCTAACATATAGTAGTACCAAAAAAACCCCAAACCAAAAACCTCAAACCTAAATTCAAAAATGTATACAGAAAAATTCCTAAACTATCAATGAATTTTACTGCACTAGAAACTATGAGGAATCTGACTATACAGTCTTAATTAATTTTGTTTGATTTTATGAACTCTATTTATTACTATGACCTCTGCTTTGCTTTAAAACTTTCTTTTTTATGGTGGAAAAGGCAGTATCTTTGAATCTTAAACAGGAACATCAAAGACTGTCATCAAAGAGACAGGCTCTTCAAGAAGAACAAAAAGAGACAAATCACCAACCACATCAGAGGGCTGAGCTGAGCAAGTGAAGGACTGGAAAGACGTGTTCTCCCTAAGGATGCTGAAAGGTATCCCAGCAATGGTGATAATACAAGAGGGAGGAATTTGCTGTCAGATATTGTTTTTTGTACACATCTGTAAATCTCCTCTGTTGTGTACAAGCAAAACTACTGCAAATTTAAGAAGGGCTTTTTTATTTGGTCAAAGAAATAAACCAAGGATCCTACTTCTGCAGCTTCTCAGTAGTGCATGCAAGGGGTTTGCAGTTATCCTGCAGTAGTGTCAGGTCCACCACTGGTGTCAAGAATCTGGGAATTTGCTGTAGTCTTCCAGCAGGGGGTCACTGGAAAGCAACCTCATTTTTCCCCTGGAAGGCGTTCCCAGTGTGCCAAAACTTTATGTGGTGGCGATACTTCTGGTCTCGCCACATGGCATTCACAATGTCCCAGCTGTCAACAATAAAACTTATATTCCATACCCATGCAGTTTGTTTTCAGAGCTCTTTTTTCTGTTGAAACAAGAAAATTAGACTTTGCATTCTATCAAAACTTGAAGCATTTCATATGCCAGCACATGATTATCACTTTCAATCTTTATTGGACTGGGCTCAGTTGTGACCAACGATACAGATCAGAAAAGGCTCCAAAATCTTGCACCCATTCCAACTGATCTCCCCCTCCTTTGATCCTTCTATTTCAGCTTCTCCCTTTTATTTTTAATAACTATAGATTTACTTCTCTCTCGCTAGATAACTGCCCAGATTTAATATAAGTCATTCATAGCAACATAAGGAAAAAAATGTCCAAACCAGATAAAATTTGACAGAAACAGTCACTGTTGATTCTGTCATTTCCTAAAATCTGAGTTCATATCTTAGCTGTCTTACCAAGCTTTGAGCAAAGCCTTACTTATGCATGTTTGAGGGGAAGAAAAAGCCCTTAAAATCTAAGGGAGGAATTTCTACTGAGCTGTATCAAGAGTTGCCGTTTCAGGAAGTTTTGTTATACTAATGTTCATCTCCCCAGTTCTTGAATCTTGCCTACCTCTTCTCATCCTTTCTCTCCACTGCCTACTTCTGTCATCATGCCTAAGATGCTTCCCATTCTCTACTGCCACCGCACACAAGCTGGCTTATTTTTCATTCCTTAATTCCTCTTCTTTTAAAGTAACTCCTAAATCTTTTGTTTTCTTTCCCTTACAGATTTTCTATTTCAAATTAACTGTTCCCAGTTCTAGCTCTCACTATTGTCCTCGGCTCTGTCTTCTCTTCTGTACATCTCCTATCTCCAGTTCCTCACTCATCTGTGTTTTGGTCCAACCTCTTCCCACTGAAGAGAAAAAAGCTGTTTTCTAGCAAAACTCAGAGGGGCCAGCAGATGAAAGTTGTTCCTCAGACAAGGAGACAGGCTGTCAAGTCCAGGCCATTTGCTGGAACATGTCAGAATTTTGCTATCAGACTTATAAGTTACTACTTACGGTAACATGAACATGTGTCGTTTTGGCTATCTGTAATTGATATTTACAAAAATAGCAAGATACTCTTATCTTTCAAAACAATAGTCTGTGAGGTGGCAGCGGTGGTCACTGAGATAATCCCGGAGTGAGTGTTAGATGCAGCTGTACAGAGGGCTCCTGAGCTCCGGGACACCTGAGCATCACCCCCCAGCCTTGTCAGGACCTGGGACCTGGAAACCCTCGTCAGACAACTAGGCAAGGAGGGGGTGGTGCCGGGAGCATCCACAGGGGATTTAAACAGCTCTAGGGAGCACAAGTGTATATGTGTAGTAAAGGCCCTACTAGAGGAAAAAGATACTAAAAGGAATAAAAATATGGACTAATTATTATTAGAAGTGAGAAATCAATAACAAATAGAGAATAGGATACAACAGAGAGTTTCTCAGTCAAACACCTTACCTTTTAATGTGGAAAAATATTCTTTTGTTAGCAATATAAAACCTGGAAACACCTTAAGCTTTCAAAAAGAAATAAATGATGCACCTGAGCAGAAAAAACCACACTATTCTGAGCCATTCAAGTTGTTTAATGTTATAGGCAGTTAATAAGAGGATCTCACAGTAATATGTGCAGGGTCTTCTTAGTCTTATAGGTGCACCACTTACCATGGTAATGATTGCCCGGTATAGCAGTGAGTTGAATATAGTCCTTGTAAATTTAGTACAATATTTTAAATGTGTTTCCTGAAAGCACAAGGCCTTGGTGCTTGTAGGCTGTACATCTCACCACTTTGTGTTCTCATCATGTCAAATCCTTCAAGTGAAGTGACATTACACTCAGTCTGCACTGAGCAGTGCTGGTGATTCACTAGACTGCAGTCTTCCTTTTAAGACTGCACTGAGTCAATACCCTGATAAAGGTTTATTAAAGAGCACCCTGATGTTGCAGGTCTAATCCTTTGATGGGGCCTACTGTTGGGATGTGCCCTCATTTTGATCACGCAACACAGTAATTTTTCTGAAAGTCACAGTTTGCCTCTTAACCTGGATATCTTGGATAAATTCCAGCTCAGGAACAACATGCTGAAAACTCAAATGCCTTGATAGTTTCAGTGATAGAAACCAAGTTCCTGTTCGAACTGTTTATTATTGATGAAGACTTTAACTAGTGGTGGATCTCTGCACCGGAGGTAATCACCTCTGGTGATTCCATCCTTTACTGAGTGCTCATTGTGCAGCTGTTCTCTGCATCTTAGAGGTGTTATGAAAAATAATCATTTCAGTCATTGTGAAGGCACTGCAGATTTTTATGCAAGAGCTGCCTTGTAAGGGTTAAGTATTATGTTGCTTGCAATGTTATCATTGCATTGATTTTTTTTTTCAGTAATGTCCAGCTATCTCCACACAAGCATAAAAATACAGTTCACAGGCACCTAGGAAGCAATTATTTCCATAGCCATGGAAAACAGGGTATTAAAATACTTTAATTTTAAAACTTGGCATATAAATTCATAATCACTTGACCAGCTAGGAAACAGATTTAAAAAAAAAAAACTTGTTATGTTTCCTATTTTGTATGAAATAAACACTGTCTATAGATCATATTTAGAAAATGAAGATGTAAAATATCTTTTGGGAAAAAAAATAAAAGAAAACAGAGCTTTCTAGAATCTTTAAAGGAGACCAGTCTTCCAGAATGGGAATGAGTCATCTATAATCACACAACACATCTAAGCAGTTCTTTGTCAGGTGTACCGGTTTAATTTCCTGCTGGATTTTTAATTCTGTCAGTTAAAATGTGGGGTAAAGCAGCGAGTTGTTCGAGCCATGAGAATTTTTTTGCTCTCTTTCCTTCCCTCCCCCTTCTCTAAAACTGTCATTTGAATGGCTCAAATTTCGGTCTGTTGCAGTGCCAAACATTGAGAAACAGCAATAGTATCTTTTACAAAATTTTTCTTTTTCTCTGCCAAAATTCTAACACATTTAGGGTTTTTTTTTTTATTATTATTTTTATTTTTTTTTAAACATTGTCCTAAAAAGCAAGAGAATAAGTAAGTTGCCAGACATCCATTGCAAGCCATATGTCTGCTAGGATCTCTGGCCATTTTAAATCTCTGAACCAGAGTGCAGAGCAGAGTGCAAGCACACTTTTAAACAAGTGTGTGACTGCACAAAATATGACACTTCTCCAGCTGTTAGGAAGGCATGGTGGAGACAAAAGTTTGGAGGCACTCTGGCTAAAGCCTCTCCTCAAAAACCAGCTAGGGAAAAGTGAAGAAAGGTGAGTTTTCTCCCTTCCTCATGCTGAAGTAAAATTTATATATCAGTAAGTGTTATGCTCCTCTTAGAACTTTTGCATCTTTTACTTAAGAATAACAACCTCTCTAAAAAAAGGGAAGAAAATCAGATAGTGGTGCTGGTAATATAGCTTCCTTTGATCCTGAAAAGATTTAGAATTTTCTAAACTGTCAGGAAAAATTGACTGAATGAAGAGTTGATCTTTCAATCACTCAGACCTGGATCATGACTGGAGTTTTCCATATTCCCTGTCTGAACATCAAGGAGTCAGAGTCTAGCTGCTGGGGCAGCCCTGAAGAGAGAATATTTTCTGTGTAACAGCCTTTTCAATAACTTCAATTATGACCTAGAAATGGAGGCATTTCTGAATTGCTCCATGTTTTTTGCCCTTAATTTAAATTTTATAGCTCCAAAAGCAATGGCTAGAATCTGGATCTGTCTCTCACAATGCACAAATGTGAAAACACTCAGCAGCCTGCATGGATTTAAATAATTTCTAAATACTCCCAAGGAATTCATTTTCCCTCTATGTACCTGAAAAGGAGCTTCTCGGAACGTTAGGGTGTATAATCCTCTGGTAAGTGCTAAGTAGGCTGCTATTTTTCAAGCAGAAAGAGCTATTCTTTTCCCTCCCCCACACTGCCCTCCAAGAAACGTGGTTTTCATAAGAGCAAAATGGAGACTCTATTTGAAGTCTCTATAAAAGAACACACAGAGAATGAAAAAAAAAATCAATATGAGCCTCTTTGGTAGATGAAATTAGATGCTTCATAATGCTGTGCCAATATCCCTCAGCATTATGTACTTTACCTTCAGTACCTTTTCACTTCTTTTTGTCCCTTACCTGTAGGAATAAAATTCAGTCTTTGGGTGTTTGTTTGGTTTGGGATGTTATTTGTTTCAACTTTTCATATGCCTTAGGATTTTTTTAAATTCATTATTAGAAAAGAAGTCACATCCCAGATCAATGGTTCATGTGCCTTTTTAAATAAATGCTCCCACATTAGGTGTTCCAAGTTCAATTGGGTTGTCAGAGACCATGCTTTGATTATACCCTAAACAAACTAAATCAATAGCTTTTATGAAAGCTCATTGCTGAGGAAGACACACAGAGCAGGCAGAAATAGTATGAATGATAGGCTGCTCTGAGACTGGCTGAGGGAACCTGATTTTGAGATGTTCCTGAATTAGCATTGTACTGATGAAATCCCTCCAAAAGAACTACTGAATTTGCAGTGGCTGCCTCAAAGTACTTTTGGATGGTCAGCTGGAAAGAACAATATCAAGCCCAACTTGGATACATTTCTTCACTGAGAGAGTGGTCACACACTGGAACAGACTTCCTAGAGAGGTGATTGATGCCCCAAGCCTAGCAATATTTAGGAGGCTTTTGGACAGTGTCCTTAAAACCATGCTTGAACTGTTGGGAAGCCTGAGGTGGTCAGGCAGTTGGACTAGTTGTAGGTCCCTTCCAACTCAAAAAGCAGATCTGTTCTACTCAATTCAATTCAATTCTATTCAGTTTGATTTCTTAGAATATGCTGTTTAAAACATTCTATCTAGCAGTTCTTCAGAGGTGCAAGCCAACTGCAGCTTTTTTCCCTAGTGATACCCATCAAAAGGCAATGCTGTTGAACACTCCTATGAGAGAAGTGTGTTTTAGTGGTTATCCGTGCCCTCTATTGACCCTCACGATCCCGTCTAAGTCAAGAATCCATGTACTCCGTCTTGTTCAGTATGCTGCCTGACTGAAGCAGCATGGAGCAGCCAGAGAAACACACTGAGGAACACCCCAAGGTTTTTCTGCTAGTTTGGGGAAATCAGCAAGGAGATCCAGTTCAGCTTTTCATTAGCAGAGCAGCTTCTGCAGGACAAGGCAGGGGGAAGTGGTTAAAACTGGGCATTCTCTCCATTCCACTATTAATATGCAAAAAAATTATTCTCTGAGTGAAGAAAAATTTAACTGTTTTCCGGACAGAAACACCTGGCGATTGCCTTAATATTACTCTGTTCAGCAAAGAAGGATGTAGTGGTCCTGCTTATTAGGGATAACGAAGAAAAACCTGTAAAGAACTTGTTGCAAGTATGTTAACATTCTTATTTATTAAACTTAGCACATTAAACTGTTTAATAACATCTAAGTTTATTAACTGATGGTATCTACAGTAATGCAAGCTAAATTTCAATCCCTGTATTTTAATCAGTTAATGGGTGACGGTGTTCTGAACTGCAGGCAGGACAACAGGTGTACTCCCTGCAGAGCCTGTACCCCTGCCAAGGGTTACAAAATGTTGAATTCTGCATCTGTGACCTTTATGTAATGAAGAAGGTCATTTTAATGCTAGGACAGCTGCACTAAACCATATGGTGAGCTAGAAATGGTGTGATTACCACTCAAAATATCTTGCAAAGATATTATTCTGGTGCTGCATGCCCTCTGGTATCCTCAGGCAGAGTCTTATTTATCACACAGTAAGAGCATAATCATTTGAAGAAAAATGATCTGGAGTACTTAAAAAAATATTAAGTACTTAAACAGAAGTATTCACTGCTGGATCTGAAGATCATCTCATGGACATTGCTCTTACATGCCCTCGCCTTTGGCTTGGGATGCACACTGCATTTGCCGCAATCCATCATAGGACCAGTGAAGCCAGGAGCTCTCACAAGTAATGAATTAATGAGGCTAATTAGAGAACCGTGGGTTATTTCTGCTTCTGTTTATATGGCATCATGATTGAAGCCCACAATACAGCCCAGACGCCAGTTAACTGGATGCGAAGACCCCAAGAGGTGAGCACCCAGGATAGGAACGTTCCTTCAAATGGTTGCTGTCCAGCACACTGATCACTGCTCAAACATAGAGGAACTGACCCAAATTTTAGATTTGTCCATGAATGTATCCCTTTGTGCAAAATAGTGATGCAAGAAGACCCCCTATGTGGATGGAGCTGTTTTTTAGGTGAAATGAATGTTGGAAAAGGTATTCAAATCCCAAATAAATAATGCTTGTCTAAAAATGCAATATAAAATAGCCAGGAGAGCCAGTCTGCTTGTTCTCAAAAGCTGCCCTACTATGGTTAAGAGTATTAAGATTATAATCAGGATGTGCTGAACGCAAGTGAAACACCTGTGATAAATGCTCCGAAAATAACTCAGCAGTACAGAGCTCTTACTGGGTCACAAATTACTTGATTAAAGCTGGAAAAGCCAAGGTTATTTTTGTTTTTCTTTATCAAAGCCATGACAATTTTTCTTCCCGCAAATAATGCTTTAATGTTGAGTTTTAATGGGATTCTTATCTTTCAGATGCAAAATACAATATTTTAGTGATTGTCATGTGGGTTTTTTTCTGATGTTATTCCACTGTTACATTTGAAAAGCTTGATGAATGGATAAAAGGAAGAAAATACTAGAGTATTTCACATAAACAAAGAAAGACCATGTCCAAGAGGATTCCTTGATTTTAGGAAAATTGCCCTTTCTTGTTATATAAAAAAAGGAAGTCCTGGATTGATCTGCAATTTCTTCAGATTAAGAGATTGATAGCTTTGTCTCAGTAAGGTAATTTAAAATTGGCTCTGAAATAGGCCAGCAAAACTATCACAATTTTTTTTTGAAAGAATCAGATGTAATGATGGAGACTACAAAACAAGGATGTGTGGTTATGATGAGTGTTTTTCCTTTCCCCAAAAAACTAATTGCCTGGAAGTTAATCAATAATTAAAAGAAATTTGGGCTTGATGCACAAAAATACAACTTTTAACATCATATGGGAAGATCACAAATGCAATGTTTTTAGAGGAATAACTTATAAACAAGGTTAATTGACTATCAAAACTTCTACTCTATTACTAAGATTCCCACTGAGCTCTCCAAAGCTTTACCTCTTAACTAGGAACAGGGTTTTGTCCTAAGAGGTTGCACATCTGAGGGTAATAACTGTATCTGCAGTCTTTCTGCTTGTGTTGTGTGCCCTTACAGTGGAGGTACGAGGAAGTCAACCTGTGCACTCCCCAGGCAGGCCGGGTTCAAAAAGTGGGTTATTACAATTCTGCCTCAGCCTACCAAAAAAAAAAGCCATCCCACTCCCTGTGGTTATTTTTTCAAATGAAAAATCCATCTAGAATGTCGTGCAGCTGCAATGTGAGCCCAGCAGCTGTAGAAGAAAATGGGCAAGGTTGTTACTTCCACCAGCTCCTTCCTTTGCAGAGTGCTTTTTCTCAGAAAACACTAATAATCTCCTGGCAACACCCGTAGACTTTTGGACAATAGGAGTGTACTACGGGGAATCTGCACTTTGATATTTCTCCTGAACTCCAGGGGAAGTCTCCCCACGCACCGGTTTAACTACAGGATTGTATTTTCAGCATCTATGCAGTTAGTCTCTAGTGAAATACTGTGTTCGAGACACTCACTAATTGATTTCTGCTCTTGCCAACTGATTTACCCTGCATATTAATATTAACAATCATGTTTGTACAAATAGGTCCATTAATTCTAACTTCATTTCCTTTTCAATTGGTAATATATGTAAAGAACAATAACCAATGCAGCACAATTTTACCCATGGCTATTATAAGTGAGTACACCATATCACTTTTATTTCCTCCTAAATGCATTGTTTTTAAATGAGGAAAAGGATATTACAACAGTGTTAGCTTTTGCCTTCCCTCAATGCATTGCAAAGATGTGGGAGGGTTGAGGAAGGAGAAGCCATTTAAAACCAAAATGGACTTTGAGAACTTGATCCAAAGTCAGATTCCTCCAAGGGGAATGTTTCCTTTTACTTTATTAGGGTTTGGTACATGCCCATAATCAGCATTAACAAAGATGCCCCAGTAGACATAGAAAGAGAAAATGTTCTGGAAACTTTACCACAATAAACAGTATTTAACCAAGTCATTATGAAAAAAGGAAGAAACATATTATGAAGCATGGCTGAAAACATACTGTGAATTTCACCACCAGAAAAACCTGAGTTCACAATCCAAATCACACAAGTCAAGAAAAATTAGTAAACATTCCTTCATAAACTAAATTAGGATTATTTTTTCAGATTAGGAGCACAGAAATAGGTCAAGCGATAGCTGCTATCATACTTCAGTGTTAGATTGTACAGCAAGGAACGCAATCAAGAAAGTTAAAACTACCTTTGGAAAACTCAAGCAGTAACAAGGAAAAGAATAGAATTGTACTAACTCTTGAGTTTGTAACAGGCAAGACTCTGAATAATCAGGAAAGAGACAATTAGATCCTTCATTACAGAAAAATATTAAGAAGATCAGATGATCTTGCTTCTGTTAAAAAAGGGGTGGTTTACTGAGGAATTCTTGGTAGGTATGACTAGAGCTTCAAAGCTCAGATAGATTCTCACATAGAATATTCCAAGGAAAAGCACTTCAGTTCAACATCAATATTGTCATCTTGCATGGTCAATACGTGTACACCAAACCCAGCACTTACATCTCTCTGCAGCAGCTTCCATGAATCTGATGGAGAAATATTAATTTTCAATTGAATTTTCTAAAAACTGTTTATATTTTTAAAACCTTCATAAGAGGGGCAAAACTCATGAGTTTCTAAAAAGAAGTTTTGCTACTTTCTCTGGGAAGTATTTTTACCCTCTCCTATAAACTCTGTCTTAAAATCTTCTTATCAGGATGGGCTAAAGCATTACAGTGTGTACATCAAAATAAATTTCCCAGTAGAATAAGCATCTTCAAACAATTGAGCTGGCCTAAGTGAGTTGAAATACCCATTGCCACCAAGAGATCTCTCCAACACCTACTCCAGAAAGAAGCATTGCAAAGATAACAGAAATGAGATGACTGATTGCTTTCCAGAGCAATCCATGTATTCTAATTTTCTGTGCTGTTTAGTGATGATTTATGAGATAATTTCTGAGAAACATCTGCCATGGAGGTCATAGCCCACCACACTATTTGGTAGTCAGTATCAAATTGTGATCATCTTTCAAGTTATCCTGGATTTTTTTCCCTTTGGACTCTGAGAAATGATGATCAAACATTAACTCTCAATGAAGTGTACTGGATGGCAGCCGATTTAGCCTACTTACTTTAATAAAACTTAGGAGTGGATACAAATACCTGACAAGACTGTACAAGGTACAAGGACCTGGGAGTAGAAGTTCTACCCTAGGCCATATCTGGTGCTTCACAGGGAGCAGGCTACAAGCTGGCAGGTGATTTTATGGCAAATTTTTCTCTGTGTGATGGTTTCAGGTGGCATTTGGTGGTTCCTTCCTCCAATAGGTTTATCTCCCTCACTGACATAAGCAAACACAATAAAAATTATTTCAGAAAGCTCTATGGGAGTATAAAACACGAATACCCTCAGTGTATGGTTAAATGGTAAAAGTACAGTATTACAATGTGTCACAAATGCAGAGCAGAAGAGATCAAGGGTCTCTGCAATGGGACGGAATCTGTGCAGATAAATTCCTGGACCATCTGAGGCAAAGCCTCCTGAAATTAGGCAAGAAGTAGATATAAAACAAGCTTCGAATGTCCACCCCATGGAAATATTCTTTCATTCCCACAACGGTGTCAGTCTCTTTAAACCTGAGCAAGCTACAGTAATCAAGCCCCTGAGAAATTCTAGAAGCAGTAGGAGTGCTCCTATGCTTCCTGGAAGCTCCAGCCCCCAGTGTATAAAAAGAAACAACAACTTCTCCTCTTTTTGTTTCCCCATTTTCTGTTCCCCTCAAACTAAATTATGCATCCAGAGAAAAATTTCCCAAGCAGCTTTTTCTTTCTCATTCTCCCGGCTTCATCTTCCTTTTAAGTATCCCTTCATAATAATTCTTTCTGGAAATACCCTCTGTATTTTGATTTAATTTCCCAAATCAAAAACCCACTCTGCGTAAAAACTCTCTTTAGCATAAGGCTGGCAGACTTTCTCCTTTGCTGATAACAGGCATTTAGGTTTGTTGCCAACAGTTACTTCAGTAACAGTCTCACTGTCTTACTGACAATTAATGTAGGCTTCCCGGTTAGACTGGTAATTAGGCCTTCAAAATGTCAGAATCTGGTCCAGGTTGAATATTCTGGATAGCGATTGTGAATAAATAAATAAAAATATAAAAGTGAATAGAAATTGACGATATCTGGCTGAAAAGCAATCCGGATTGCAGTGTGATCCTGCCTCCTGGTACGGGCGCCCAGGCTGGCTCAGCCTAGTGAATCCTGGTGGATGGCCCCCTCCAGCTCACCCAGCCAGAGCAGTGTGGTTGCTCACCAGCTGAACTGGGTACTTCCACATGAGTAAAGAAAACAAAACCTGTCCTTTTGCAAGACAGAGAAAGATCTCTCTGAAACACAAAGTGCCACTGCAGTGGGTCATATTTATTAGTGGTCTTAACAAATACTGCAATTAAAATGTCTGGAATGAAACTCGTGCTCCAGCTGCATAGTAGGTGATGTTAGAAAGACAAAACCAGGAGCGGGATGGTTCCAAGTTATGATAGAGGATCTGCAACAAATTCCTGCTTACTCAAACCAGGAAAACTGGGTAAGGGGCATCTTTTATTGCCCTTTGTCCTAATAGTATGCATATTTACAAGACATGCCACAGAATCAAAATAAATGTTCCTTATAAATTTACCTTCCCTGGGAGGATTTGGAGAGTTAAGCTGCTGCCAGTTGAGGTGCATAGCCTTCCTGTCCCACATGTCTCTGAGTCACTTCTGTTTTTAAAAACACTGATTTGTCAGAAGACAGACATTTGACCAAGTTCTGCCAGCTAAGCTTGGCACAGCTGCCCTTTTTGACCAAGGCAGTTAGACAGAGGATTTTGGTTCAAAGGAAATCTAAGATTAGACTGACATCTCTCCTATGCAATCTGTGTATTTCTAACTAGGGTTCCATGGGCAAAATAAAAAAATAATTTCTGTATGAGGAAATTCACAGCCCCATTTTATTCAGCCTTTTTCCCCTAAACCCCATAATGTTTTGTTTTCTTCTAATTACTTTTTATCTTAGACTCTCCAATGCCTTTTTTACCACATATTTCTCTGTAAAAGAAGGAGAAACCCTTAACCATATCCCTTTATCCACGTGTGCCCTGCAAGTATGCCAGGGATGGCTGTATCCCAGAAAGAGTTATACCATCTTGGTCTTAAGGAGAAGATACTGAAGGTTGTTACTTTTTCTACATTGTTTATTAATAGTGAAAGATATGTAATATTAATGTCAGGGTGATTTAATCCAACCATAGCAACAAGTTTTGCTACTGTCTTCCAATTTAATACATTGGAAAAAAAAAGGCAGATTCTATTTCCAAGTTGTGTCAAACGTAATTTTTCAGTACACATATAAAGAAAATTATAAAAAGCAGTTACAAATTTTCTCCTCTATTTAGAGGGAAGAAGACTGTTCTGAGTTTTTTATTTCAGATAAAATGTCTCTGTTTTCAGTAAACTTTACATATTTAACATTTAAATGAAAAATATGTTCTAACCATGGAAAAATCACCGATTTGGCAGCAAACTTATTCTAGAAAATGGAAGAATCTTCATTCTGAAGCAGCAGTAATACTGTTTATATTTTGTGTTGGTTTTCTTTTGAACTGAGAAATCTGGTTATTTAAAAAATAAACCAATATTATATGTCAGTCTGCCATATTCTGCAGGCAAAACCCATCAGACTTGCAAAGTGCTGTAATCACTGGAAATAAGAAACTGGAGTTGATAAGCTTGGCTTCCCATATAATCATTTCAGGTGAATTGGTGACAGCTGAAATCAAATTCTGGGGATGAGCAGATGTGTCTTTAAATGGCTGAGATTACTGAGCTCCTTTTCCCTCTTTTCTGTGTATGCAGACCTAAGGAGGAAAAAAAATATTTTAGAGGTTTGATAACACAGCTCTTAAAAAACTCTGTCTTTTTCATCTTTGCTAATATTTTTGAGGAGAGTGCTTTTGATTGAGAAAATAGTACAAAATCCGGCCCCCATTTTGAAGGATATCTTCTTCCCCTCTGTTTCAAATGCTATGTCTATTGCATTTTATTTATAGATATGTTTATTTTTTGGCCTATGTGTGTGGCATAGTGATAAGGAGGTCCTGGTCTTCTCAATAGGCTAGAGGGGGAAGTGCTTCCCCTAGAAAAAACAAACAAACAAACAAACAACTTATGGGTTTGATTTTAGGGTGGTTTTTTTTTTAGTTTTAACTTTTTAGATTTTTCTCCAAGCTCCCCACAGCTAGCAGAGAATAGAGAAATTCCAGCTGTGGCAGAGCTGAGAATGCACAATTTATGTTTGATTTCTCTTCATTTTAGGTAGGGTGGGTTATTAATTTCTGAGGTCAGTGAAAGAGGTGCGCATGGAGGTGATGGGTTGGAAAACATGGCTCTGGGCATAGCAGGAATTTGGGGTGAAGAGGGGATAAATTAGAGAAACTTGGAAAGGGAAAATAAATATTTCCTTCTGGAAAAAAAAAGGATTTTTTTTCCTATGTAGAAAATCAAAGGGAATAAAAAAGGATAAAGGAGGGCTTGAGGATAGAAGCTGTGACCCAAGCACCATTAGCAGAACAGTAGCTGCTCTGAACTAAATCTGCATTTCTCTTATCCTATTAACTGGGAAGGCCAGGTTATATTTACTGCTTGCTCCAATTAAAGAGCATCAGAGAGCAGCACCACCTCCAGATGAAGCCTCTGTGGCACATTCTTCGTGCTGTTACTGCTGTCCTCCCCTTCTTCCTCCCTGCTTAACTATGACCCCAGGATCCCCCTTGTCCTCCTCTGCCCTGGGCTCGTCAGGGGAAGGGCAATGCATATCCCGGCTCTGCTTGCATTTAATCTTTCCTTACTGGCTCTGTGAGCATGCTGTCAGGAAAGGTGGGAAAAAGCCTCTCCTCACTGAACTGTAAGCTGCAAATAGGGTGGCCGGGGGAGGGGGTCAGAGCATTATCTTAAAGTGTATTTTAGTGCTACCTGGGAATTAGGATATTCACAAAGTAGCAGAAATTTTTATAGAGGGCTTGACACACACAGATATCTCCTGTGAAGGAAAGGAACAAGTCCTTTTTCAGCTTCCTGCCTGCTATCCACAAAAGGGCTGCAGTGGGAGTGAAGACCTTTGAAAAAGATCATACCCTCCCAACCTGGAAGGACCTTGCTCATCATTTCAAAATGCAAGAGAACAACATGCTAGAGCATTCAGCTGGATTTTCAATTGCCTAAAAAGCTTCGCTTTCCAGGAGAACAGGACTGGATCTCCTGGGTTCTCTAGAGGGGCTAAGACCTCCTTATCATCTTTTCAGTACACCACTGGAGCTGGCAGCCATCCCTATGCACTCGGTTTCTTTTACCACAATACACATTCATTTTATGTTTAGGGTAAAGTAATGAACATTACAGACTGCCCAGCAAAGGTGTGTTGCTACACCTCAGTGGGGGTAGCCCAGGGTGGAATAACAGCTTGGTTCTTGCACCAGAGAACTGAAGGGACCATGTAACTGTGCAGAGAAAGGCACAGTGGGACCAAGCCAGTATCTCAGCCTGGAAGGCAGTGTGAGATTTAACAGCCTGATGTAGAACCTACAATGCTGCTCAGTGCCTGCCTGCCCTATTGAGGACTGCAAGGGTTGTGCTGGTGAGGAAAGTGGAGGCAGGATTAAGCCAGATGCCAAAGGCTTGTGAATTGGGATTAGTATGCGCAGTCTTCCTCTTCAGCACCTTTAAGAGCCGAAACAGCCATCATGCTTATTTCTTCTCTAGTCCACCGAGAAGATATTAGAAACTGCACAGTTAAAGTTCAGCAGAATTTCTGACTCGCAGTCGTAGACTTCATTTCTCATGAATAGGCTGCGATCTGGTGAGTGCCTCGAACAGAAGATGGCTGCTGTGTCAGACTTGGATGAGAAAGCCCATCCTGATTACCCTGGTCTTGTTACGTGAGAATTTGTAGCATATTTCCCTTGAAACAAAGAAACATGACAAGTAAGACAGCCACAGACCGGCAGCATTTCTCTCCCAGAGCTACCGAGTGTTATTATCTTGGAAGGCAGCACTGCCATCTGGGGATGGAAAAACAATATTTCAGTCACAGTTCAGCTACCGTCTCGGGAGGGGGGTGGTGGTGGAAACATGGAAAAATAAATAGAAGCCTGCAGTAGCTCACAATGATTTTCTTACAGGATACATGAATCAACAATCCCCTCTTGGACTTTTGCTCTCATATTGGTTTACATTATTTTTCCCTTTAATACAAAGGTTCTACCCCTCCAGAAGCATAAGTGGGGTCTTGCCTTTTTAATGTTTATATCATTTAGCAGCTGGCTACATGGTGCAAATTCTCTGCAATGAATTCCCTGTAATTCCTTGAATTAAGTATTATTCCCTTTTTGCTCACTTATCCCAATAAACAAGGAAAGAAGTGGTTTGCTGAGCCTAGCTAATACACTGTTCCAGAGGCCAGTCTTCAGTCTTTGAAATTCACAACAAATAATAGTGCAGACATTACCATGCCCGTATCTTTTGACATCCTACTGAGCCTACTGTCATTTTCTTTACACACAGCATTTATTCTGAAACATGTGTCTTATTCCTGGGAAAGCTGCTGTCCTTTCTTCCATCTCATCTAGGTCTGTCAGGATTTCCTTCTGTTTCACTAAGAGAGAAATTTCTGCACATACTTACATAGCTAATTATTTCTCTGATCTTGCCTAAAATCCATGTAGAATATAGAGCTGGCAGTCTTAAAGAAAACCCACAATCTCAAAAACACACAACACCCGCTAGATCCAATAGTCAGCTATGCGATTTATCAAGAATTTTTATATGCTGGCATGTAGCCAGCTGCTTCTGATATCCTGAATTGCCTGTATGTTTTCTGTATATGTGTGTTCATATCAAGTGTGATGACATTAGAGGCATAAGCTAAGACCACATAGGGGCCAGAAGGAGGATTCCTGCTCCCTCTCTGCCTTTAACCATGTCCTTCCATCCTTTCATTGAGCTGGCTCAGCCAAGCAAATTGATTTTGCCGAAAACTTTGTGCTTTTATTTTACTTTTAATTTTCTGACATGCAGGGTAATCTTCAGACAGATCTGATGCCTGTGAACACTGGCACAAGGGAAAGTTGAGATCCTACAGTTAAAATGACTCTTTTGAGAGGTGGTACGAGATATGTATCTGCTCACACTGAGCATGGAACCACATCCTCCCACATGCAGTTTACAAATCTAATAACTGAGTCATATCTGATGTATCACTTTTAAGTCCAGAAAACTATTGCATGAAAATTCTGACAGTTCATGAATTTTCTCAAAATCCATTTTTTGCTGTAAAACATACAGAAGCAACCTTTGTTATAAGTCCAAAACAACATAAAACTGAACAAGACTCGTACGGCTGAGTACAGAGATTTTTATGTAGATTCTTATAAATAGATTATATAAGCACACCCAAGTAGATTACCCCAAACAATATTATTTGAACCGACTCACTACTTACTTTTTATTTGCCATTTAAGTGCAAATAACTGCCCTCTGCGTCAAGCCACTTTCTTTTTATATCATTTGCTATTTTAGTGAGCCCATCTATCTTAGCTCTGCTGAAAGGATTCTCCTGCAGTAGATAGAAAACATTTTTAATTCTGTCTTAGAAATCTTTATTTTTACACAATTTTCATGGAGAAATGCTTCATAATAAATGCCAAAGACCCTCTTATGCAGATGTTTACAAAATACATCTGCCATCGCACAGGCTTTACTTACTCACAGGATAGAAGTAATTTGGTGCAGCATTTATGCTCTCAAGATCAGTTTGCTTAAGAATGAAGTGACCAGAGTGATTTTCAATTCAAATGTGACTCCCCAGCACAACTGGTTTCAGATGTTCCAGCTGTGGGAGCCTCCAAGCCATCAGCTGCCAGAAATGACAAAGAAGGGACAGTTAAGGTCTGCCTTCCCAGCTGAAATCCAGTCTGCAAGATGATTAGGAGCAACTGCCTGCCCTCTTTCTCATCTCTTCTGTAAATATGGAAGGGCTTTTGTTGACTGGGATCATATGAAGGTTTTGGAACCTGACATTAAGGCTGGCCACCCTGTGTGCACAGCATTTTGAGGCAAATTTTTGTGTTTTTATCATACCACAGATAGCTGCTACTACTGAATCTTGCCACAATTTCATGTACTTTTATGAGTATCAAATTTTTCTCTAATGTAAGGCATTAAAAATGTTGCTTTTATACGAACAACAAAAATATCTTTCTGGCCTTCTGGTCAATATTTCCAGAATAAGAATGAAATGTACTTGATAAGGTCCTCAAGAGGTTTGTTCATTCTTAACTAAGCCAACAGCATTGCCTCTCAGGTACAACAGAGCAAGCTTTGGCCATGTTACACAGAAACTAGTAAAACTTGAACATTAGGACTGCATAGCAGCCTATCATCTCAGGTCAGCGTAATGGCTTTTCTGTCTGAAAGTCTCAAAGCACTTCTGAACCCCAAAAGAGGCAGGTGATGTATTCAAAACTGCCCAGGGGTTTTGGACACCCAAATCTCATTAATTATAATGGAAAAAATGGTCTCTCAACCCCCAGAGGCAAGTCTGAAAAACTCAGCCAGATGGTATTGTTATTAAAGCACAGAGCTGGGAGTTAAAAGCTGCTGTGAAGAGCTCCACAAAGAAAACAGTGATGCGCACTAGAACAATTAACATTACTGGATTTACAAAAAAAAACCCCAAACAAAACAGGTGCATGGGTACATAATTCAATAAAGTCTGCTCTACACTTGGCAACACCTTAAAGCGTGGGCATGCAAGTCCTTAGAGCTTTTAGTTTTCTTGCGTCCTGTAAAATCCCTCTAAGATAATTCCTTCCTGTCTGTTGAATGTATTTTGCTTCTGCAGTAGCACCTATGGAAGTGGTTGACACATGGCTGAGTTTTATATTTGCACTTTAAAACAATTCTAACCATCATTATGTACCGAGGGCAATCCAAATGGAATGAGAGTATACATTTTTACCCTCACTGGTACTTAAAAGTTATTGTTTCAACTCAGTGAGCGCAACTTATTATGAAAGCTCCATGCTACAATCTCTTTAGGATGGACTACAAGGCAGTGTGTGGACTACAGGCCATCAAGGCTTTTAATACCTGAGAAAAAATAAGAAAAAACAACAGAAAAACCCCAAGCCAAAACAAAAATGCCCAACCACTAACCTATTTGATAACATAAAACAACTTTGTGTCCTCTGTTTTATGGGAATCAAGGAATCAAAAGGAGAAAAAAATACTGCATGTTGAAAAAGAAAAATTTGGAGAAGGGAGAAATTAGAACCTGCTTTAAAATCTGGATTTTTCTTTAAATTACACAGGGGTTCCACAAAATATGGTGGAGTGGCCAGCCAGACACAGATCTACTGAGGTCATGGCTCAGCAGGTCATGAGCTGCTTCCTCCTGGATTGCAGTGGGGCTATTCTGCTGCCTGTCCCCATCTACCAGCTCAGAAGACCAGTTGTCCTGAGATCAACCTGTCTTATTGTTAAAAACTGAGGCAAAGAAGGTGTCAAGTACCTCAGCCTGACAGAATGACAGCATTCAATTTCATTTGACTACATTTTGACCCTTTAACTGGAACGGAAGCTTGCTAATAGTCAGTGGTAGCACAGCTCTTGAGCTGCTGCATTGCAGAATGGAAGGGCATTTCCTCCTGGAGACCAGAGGCAAGCTCTGGGAGCATCAGGACTTGTGTTATTCATAAGCCATACAACGGTTGCTCCCCTATAACCACTGTAAGAGAATAACCCAGGCTATGTCTCAGGGATTGTATCTCAAGGATTTGTTACGCATCTAATTCCCAATTGTTTTCTAGCAGAAAACTTGTTCTCTTATCTCCTTTGCTCCATATTACAGGATATTGTTGGACTCTCAAAAATCACAGCAAGAGGAAGATATCTATTAAAAAAAAAGGTATTACATTTTATAAAATTTCTGTTTTGGATTGTGGTCAAAGCATTAATAGTCTATTCTTCTGTTTGTCTTCCACACACCTATGGTTTTGCGTCTGAGTCCCAGTCTTGGCAAAATAGAATCTTGTAGGATACAGTGACTCTCATGATCTTTGAAGCGACACTTTCTTGCTGGGAGTCACATTTGTTCTGAGAATGAGGGACCGATGAAGGTCACAAATCACAGGTGGTGTGCAGTGTTTCCTCTGCATTACATGAACATTGAACTCTTTATTGGGAAAATATAAAAGGGGTATGTGCAGGGTCTTCCTTCAGAGGTAAATTGAGTATACAGCTCATGGTGTACCTTTTCTGAGGAAGCTGACTCGTTGTGGAATAGGTTCAAAACTCTCTATGGAATAGTGAAACCAAGTCACAGCTGTAAACAGCTGCACCTATAAAGCATGCCCATAGGACCTAGGTTTAAAGCACTGTCAATTTTACACAGTTGCAGTAAGGGACCTGTTAAAGGACTTTGGGAAATGGAAGCAGAAAGTATCACAGACAGGCAAAAGAGTCTCCAGAGAAGCAGCCATCTGAAGGGGAAGTGAGAAGATGGAAGCTGGACTTCTGTCCCTGTCCCAGGAGTGGTGAGGAAATGGGTGGAGAGTGGAGAGCAGAAGAGCATGAAGACAAGTATCAGCATCTCACAAATGTCAGGGTCAGCATATGAGGCTGGACAGGCCTTTGGCCAGACACTTTACATCTGCTCTTTTGTCATTTGCTGCTGTGTCAGGATCTGCATATTTGTATTAGTGAGCAAAAAGGATGACTCTATTCATCTATCTACTAGCATCTTGGTGGGTCTTTAAAGAATTCAGATGCCAGTGCTCTGAATAATATAGAACTCACTAAAAATATGAAATGAAGGGTGAGTTCCTGATAAACAAGGAAACTCAAGGGTTTTCTTACGAAAGATTTTCTGAGGGTTACCTTCAGGCCTGTCCCAGTAAGTATAACAGTTTGGTCATGAAAGGATCTAACCCTGCAGGCTGTTCAGACCAAACAAGACTCAAGAGCTGATAAGGCCAGAGCAGTGGTGACCCAGTAATTAGATCAATAGAGGATGTGCAACTGGTGTCACTGGGACACCATATTGAAGGAAATATTACAGCTTCTCTGTTTGCTTGTTTTTTTTGGTGTAGGGTACTATTCTTTTCAACCCAAAAGTTTCTCCATGCCCCCATTTATAAATTATATGTGATTTTCTTTTAAGAAACCATGTAAAATAGATGGGATGTTTCACAAAAACAGGTTTGTAATGGACACACTAATGCTGGCTGAACTGTAACAGGGGATATCTATACAGAAGAAAAAACCCCAACTCTCAGAGGAAAGAATGCCCTCCCACCCTTGCCTTATCTTGAAAGGTAGTGAAAGAAAGTTTTTCCCCATTCTGGTAAGCAGCTTTGCCTGAGGACATTGTTCCAGCTACACTGCAGGGGAAGAGCCTGGAGGAGCCATCACATGTCCCAGCCTGCCCTTTCTAATATGTACTCTTTTTGTTAAGGAGGCAGCTTTAATTGAAAATATGTCTGCTTGAGAAAGAACAAGGGTCATGATCTTGCTCCACAGTGGGAGCTTGCAGGAAAGAACTGGCCTAGCTTTGTTAAAATGCCTTTCTCCACGAGCTAGATGCTGTGTCTGCAGTGTCCAGTCCTGCTCATATGCACATCACCCCTCCACCTCCTGCTCCCAGTGGCTCAGTTGTTCTGTGGCTGTCCCTGCAGAAATATCAGTATCAGCCAAGATACCTCTTAAAGACAGCTTTCTGATGAAGGGGAAGCAAGGCATGAGGAAGGGCACAGGCACACACACACAGGGATGCCCATTACGCTCAGTGTGCACCCCAGTCCACTGGGTTCAACCACTCTGAACAGTGGGGGAATTTGCAGGTGCTCATGCTACATCTACTGTTTGTAAAACTGTCCGAGCTTGTGCTATCCTAGCAATTTGCAGTTGCATGGTGGCATTTTGCCCAAACAACAGCATTAATCAAGCCAAGGATTAAGACTTCCTTAGGCTGTGAAGCTGACAAAAGCTATGGAAAAAAGGAATAGAATTCATGGTCCCACTACCAAATCTAGTGCTAAATATTATTTAAGCTATAACTCAACTAAACAAGGCATTTAGAGACTTTTATCCCGAAAATGAAAGGACACTTTCTTTGGCAAAACCTAACCTTTTAAAGACCTTGAAGTGGACCACTGCCTTGTTACATGGGCACAATGCAGAGCCCCACTGACACTGCAGACAGACTCACCTGCCACAGAGCTGCCTGCAGGAGGCCTTTTAAAAGAGATCTGTACTCCTCAAACAGCCAGGGAAAGCAGCAAGAGGATTAGTGACACCTCATTTCTCCTGTCTGCTACAATCAGCTAAGGACTTGGAAAGGACAGCTTTATTCTTTTGAAGCCTAAGTTGTGTGGGGTAAATTGATTCTTTTACCCTAAATCTTTCTCTGGTGGTAGGAGCTGAACTGATTTCCTCCAGGCACCCAGGAGTGTCATAACAGGTTGTCTGTTGTTCCATTACGCTTCTCCCAACACCTCTTGCTGATGGCAGAGGCAGCACCATTTACCTGCTGTTTTTTTCCTTACAGAGAAATCACAACAAATACAAGTCAATCACTTTCCTTTGGAGGGTAGCTGGAAGACAGGAACATTGCTTCTGAATTAAAGCTATTCTGAAGAATTTTATTGTCTCCTTGGGCTAATACTGGAGGGCCAGCTTGTTAAATGGTGTAAATAAGCACAGTCACAATTTCACCTAAGCTTCTAAACGAAAGGTTTTGTTGCCACTCTGAAGAGACACCTGACTGCTATCATGAGAATATTTCCACACGTTACTCTAGTATACCATTGACAGTTGAGAGCACAGTATAAATTTTGATGATGAACAGATTCATGTAGACAGAGTGACTGACAACATGGCATCTACTTTGCTCAACTGAAAGCAAGTGTGATGTATCCAGCATAACCCAAAGTTACTGTGAAAAGCAAACACATTTGTAATTCATCTGTTAGAACAGCAGCAGAAGCAAATTAACTGACTGCTACCATCTAAGAAATAGGATGGAAGCATTTTAGTTGGAAGCAAAGTTCGTGAGATTTGCATTATATTCTGCCTATTTAGTTTTATTGTCTGAGAGACCCTACTTCAACAATGAATTCGAGTGCATTTTTAGACTCTGGTAAAGCGAACGAAACTCTTGTAAAGCCTTTGGGCTGTCAATCCATAACCCAGTACGGCAGCCTTTCCATTAAAATTCAGTGGTTATATCTACCCTGACCTTTGAGAACCTCTCTGCTTGCCTCTAAAGTTTAGGCACAGTCTGTCCTGACTGTGAATTTGGCCCCTTTGAAGTATCTGACACTGCAAGTTCCTGAGAGTGCCTCAAAATTAGGTGTCTTAGGATGCTGAGAATGAATTCAGATGTTGCCAGAGAGCGCCCCCTCCCCGAGCTTGTGCGGAGATAACTGCACTCACCAAAAGCTGGGAGAGGCAGAGGGGGCAGGCAGAACTGCCCTCAGTGGTACCTACGGAGGGCTGTGCAGACAAAACCAGCCTCAGAACAGACCCCTGTCAAAAAGGGCTGGACCATACTAATTTAAGCATAAATTAGAGAAGTAGCTATCAAATTAAATAAAGCCGTAATTCTAGTTAACCAGATCTTTGGCTGGTTAAAAATTCAAGGCAGCATTTTCGCCCTGTAGTTTTGCAATCTAATTTGAAAGACATTTATTCCCTCCCTGCTCCACTTCACCCAACCGTGACGATCATCAAACAGAAGTTGTTCAGCCTCATTGCATGAGATGAGCTGTCGGGCTCACAAGCAGTCAAACCTTCTCCTCCCCTCCAAACTCTTTTGTAACCGAACTGTTGATTATCCTTTTTATTACAATACTTTAAAGGTGTAGAAAAGTAAAACACCAGCGTGTAACCTGCAACCTTTTGGTGACTTTACCACAGGAGTGGGGGGAGGAGGGAGGGAAACAATAGGGGATGGGGGGGACACAGATTTTGAAATGCAGATTAATCACAATCGTTACTCTTACAGAAAATTTCCATCTGTGCTTGTGCCTAGTTCTCATTTTATGTCACTGTTATTATCACTCCCTTCAGCTAGGGAAGGAGGTTTTGATTCAGACTTCTAATGAGAGAGGAACAGAAAAGAGCTGAAAAGAGCAGAAGGTACCCATATGGGTGAGATCAGTACCCAGAGAGAGAGTGGCATAAATTAAATAGCTATATCTAGCCCTTCAAGCAAACTAGGTCTGGGTGGACTCCCAGGATACTATTGCAGGGAGCAACTCTAGCTACTGATTTAGAATATAAAAAGTGGTGTTGCAGAGGTAAATAAAACCTAGTGGAAGAGACGGAGGAGAGCCAAAGGACACAACCTCTTTTGGAAATAAAGAAATGTAGGTAAAAGGGCATTATATAACCTGCATTAATGATATAAAGATACATGAGGTAAAATTAAGAATAACACAGACAAAGCAGATTTTTGAGTCATCACCATTTCATTAAGAAGCCTCTGTCAAAGCATTTCTTTTTTGTCCTAGGAGAAAATATTATAGACTCCTAGAAGGAGTGGAAGTGAAAGCATCAGATCTGAGGTAGAGGCAAGGCACCTGAACTAATCATTCTGCAATGTCAGGTTGCAAACAAGGCAAAAAAAGACGAACATGAAACAACAGATCAAGAAAATGGTGTGCTGGTCCTCAAAGACTCGTCCAGTATCTTTAGAACTATAGAGATGTAAGAAAAATGATGCAAGAAAATTTTAACCTGCAATTTACACTGACACAGAAAACAAGACATCCTGGTAAAAAAAATCAGCAGGAGAGAGATATATTATAGACGACAGTTTTTCTCTATGCTTCACATACCTTTTTCCTACCAGGACCTCATCTGCAAGACAGATGTTTTCATTTCCATATGTTCAAAATACCTGACTCACAATGTAAATGCTGCGGATCAAGCAGATGCAGTACACTTTTCCGAGACTGGCAGAGGCATCAAAAACTTGAGCTGTTGGAAAAGACTAGCAGAACCTGGCCTGCTAAGCTAAACTATAAGAATTATGAGAACGGATAAGACTCCTATCTAATAATATGTAAGGTGGAGGAAGAAAGAATAAGTGCAGAGACAATGGAATTCCTTAACTCAGAGGCAGTACTGGCACAAGAATACATGATTATAAAGCAGTCATTTACACTTGAAATGAGAAAAGATTTCTAACCATCACAGGAGTGAAGCAGCTTTATAATCTGGAAAAAGTAGTGTTAAAGATAGAGTTTAAGAGCTTCTGTTTAATGAAAGGAATTGAACATGACAATGATGAGAAGAGAATAAAAATATGAATGATTCCTTCTTGTTCACTTTTTGCTGTAAAAATCTCTTTGATTTTTTCTAGAGTGCTAGATAAAAACTGAATAAATACATTTTCTTTAATTATCACCTGTAAGTTATTTTCTAAATTGCATTAATAAGAACACAAAAGAACATTAATTATCCACTAATTAAAATGCAAATGTAATGCTAATAGTCACCTTTCATTTGCCACATCTCACAACTGGAATATCTGAAACCAATCTAATATAATGAGAGTCTATGAAAGATTCAACAATTTTATTTGCTTAGTATTTGCTGGATAGTAACACAGGGTTCTAGGAGTAGATAAATTATATTTCTTGATGAAGAAGGGATAGAACTTAATTTCAAGACATGCTTCACTGTAAAGATCATTGTCCCTGGATAAGTGATGAATAAGAATGAATGTGCTCCTTTCTCTTCCCCCTCCCCATCTTCCCCTTAATGAATCACAGCATGGGATACCACAATGACCATTACTGTAACAAAATTGCACCTGTGGACTGATGTCCTGCATT
Source organism: Dryoscopus gambensis (assembly GCA_013389985.1). Lineage (NCBI taxonomy): Eukaryota > Metazoa > Chordata > Aves > Passeriformes > Malaconotidae > Dryoscopus > Dryoscopus gambensis. The sequence continues at coordinate 16,214 of WEIT01019496.1, read as the reverse complement.
ACCAGGATAAAACCAGACAGGGATTTGCCTTAAGTACTTTATGCCTAACTCTACTAACACAGCTGTCTACCAGCTTCAGCATCTACACACACACACAAAAACATGTCAACACATTTCTAGATGCCCTTGCACATCCTTTGCCCTGTCACTGGATTCCAAGTATGAAACACCTGTAGTAGGAAAGCACTTATAGGAGGAATCTCCTCTTGATGTGCCTGGGCTGTTTCATGCAATCTTCTCTTCACACAAGAGGGATCACAGGGCAATACAGAGGCTTCCCTTAGAGCAGAAACATGCACACCTGGGCATAACATGCAAACCTTAGAGCCACTGAAAATCAATATATCCTCTTCCCTCTAAAATGGTTTTTTAAGTCTTCTACAATGGTAGGGTCCACCAAGAACTAAAGGAACACTGTTGTTTTCAGGCAGAAAATATATGCTTAAATAACACTGAAATCAAGTTAATGTCTCTATCTTTAGAAACCCAATTGTCTTATCTTGTTCTGCACAGTTAAGTAATTGTTTGCATTATATAGCACATTATACAATTATATGGTTATAATTGCAATAGTCAAACTATTTTAAATTATATTGAGAATGTATTTATTTTGCTTTATGCAGAAGGCTGGTAACTGTATAAAATGAGGTTTTGAATTAGCTCTTTGAAATCCTAGGAGGCATATTAAAGTGTTAAAAGTAGAGCCTAGAAAAAAATAACATAACAAGAAGAACAATCACTTCACCCATAATGTCTATATTACTTGCATAGTGCTTACTCTGAGTGCTTCAACAAATTTGTTACTACCTTCTCAATGTAATATAATCTCAATGTTCACTAGACCATTTTTGTAACATTTCAGTGGAACCACTAATACAACAGTTGTATCTATCATTAATAAATTGTGAACCTCAAGAAAATGGAAAACTGGCATTAAAAAAATTAGGAAAACTTAATGGAGACTTTCACTCTTTAGAAAGAAGTATGGCAAAGTCATGCTCTCCAGGAAACTAAAGGACTCCTACACAAAAGTTTCTATAAGACCAGGGAAATTTGAGACCTGGTGTTACTCTCCAAATGTGAAAGATATACAGAAAAGAGAAAGACTTCAAAAGAGAAGCATTGCAAGACCCAGAGCAACAGATTTAAACAAATCAGTGGCTAGCCTTCTCCTTTTCAGTGCTTCCTTCCTGCATCAGAAAGTGACTGGAGGAAAGCCTGAAAGCAAGAACTCCTGGAAGATCAATAAGTAGATGGCGGAGAAAAGTGTCAGCGAACCTAGTCAAATAGACAATATTACACAGTTGATGAATGAAGAAGGAATTTAAGAAACTGTTGACTCTAATGGGAGCTGGAGAAGTCCCTCAGACTCTTAAGTTATAGCAAATTTTCCCTTGAGGGTAATGGGGAGGAGGGAAATCAGGGGCCACTTCAGGCGAATGGCTAAAACAAAGAGCAGGCGCTGCTGCAACCACCCTGGGCAGTGCTTTGGGGGAGAGGTTCCACAAAGAACCTAGAATATGTTATACTGGATTGACAAGATTGGATCAGGCCACATTAAGCTCCCTCTTCCGGAGAGCAGAAAGTTCAGTGCTACACCTTTATGGACATATAAACCTTTATTCTCACTACCAAGACCTTCACTGCTGCTACTACATAAAAATGGGGCTAATGGGATGAGCTCGGCGTATCTGATCTGTGAGGAGCAGCCAGTTGATTTTGTCTGTATGTTACAGCTTTGCTGCCCATTTCCTCCTCTTTGGTTAATTCTCAAATAGTACCATTGACTCACTGCCTGAAGTGCTCAGCTCGTTCCTTCACTCAGATGTTTTTGCTTGGGTTTTACCCTCCTGTTCTGCTCCAGATTCTTAAAAACTAAGTCGGTGTGTTTGGCTTAATTTCTAATTTGCCTGTTGCATCCACTCCTTAAGAGAAATTTTTTAGATGAGCTGCCCACTAGCTATCTGACTCCCTTACCATACAAAATGTCACACCCAGAAGCAGGTCATCTGGCCCAACCTCCCTGCTCAAGCTGGGTCATTCTAGAACACATGGCACAGGATTGTGTGCAGATGGTTCTTGAATATCTCCGGTGAGGGAGACTCCACAATCTCTCTGGGCAATCTGTTCCAGGGCACAGTCGCCCGGAGAGGAAGGGAGTTCTTTGTCATGTTCAGGATGAACTTACTGTGCTTCAGTTTCTGCCAGTGCAGGATCTCCACTTTGATCAGTATACAGCACATTTTGTGTATTTCTTTGACAGAGTGGGCAAAAATCAAGCAACTACTTTGAAGCTGATTTGGTAAACAGCCAAAAGAGTTTTCCAGGACATCCACATAAACAATTTTGTATGATGATAGTTGAAATTACTTTCTTTCTCTTGATGAACACCTTCTATACTGTGCAAGACCAATAACAGAGGTCCCTTTTGTGCTGAAGAGACAATGTAATTCAAGTTAAACTTGAACCACAACCATGACAGAAAGCTATTGTCCTGAAGTAACAAGTTCCAGAAATACAACTGAAAACTGCATACTGCAAAGGGATAAAGAAACAAAATTAGATACCAATTTATTGGGTTTTGCTAAGCCACTTTACTGAACGAAAGAAAAGAACAATTCACACAAATGAAACCTTGGCATTTTTCCTTGGGCCAATAAATTTCTTGATGAGACAAAATACAAATGAAGAGATGCATTAGAATTTTCTGAAAGAAGTAGACACAATATTTTCATTTGGCCTTCCTTCTAAATAAAATGTATTAATAATATTACACTGATATTTTAAAAATAAGCCTTGCCTTGAGGGAAGAACCACAACCCAAAAATTGCTTCACAACTCTTCAAGCATGAAAACCACACAGGCTTCCTAATGAGCAGCTTCTTAGGAAATGAATCCCATTCTGTGCTAACTCCAAGGTTTTCTTCTGTTTACCGGTGCATTCTTCTATGCTTTGCTTCTGTGTCTTTACTCCAGTTCTCTGAAGTATTGCCCTCAAATGCCCCATCCTCAAACACATTTATCATCACACAAGAATACTAGCTTGAAAAACAGAAAATGTTTCACCAGGCAAGAACTGTTTTTAACAAGGTTAATACCAGTAGACTACAATTAAACAAAAAATATCACTAGTAAGTCAAATCAGACCCAAAGTCAATAAACCTCCTGTAGAGATGAATGAATAGGCTTTGAAATATATTTTTTTATAAGTCAATAATCATTTAGTTGCCTTTATACTCAATCTATGCACTATTATGGGGGTATCTCTTCTACAGTCCCTTTTGCATCTGCAGGAAAAAATCTTCTACAATACCTTCCCCTTTGCAAGAGACATGGACTTGTTGCATATTTAGAAAATATTGTCTTTCTACATAGGAAAACAGATTCTCAATCTAAATAATAATAAAGCAGAATAAAGATATGGCCACATTCTCAGTGACTCTGTCAGCAAAGCATCCAGTTGAAATCCCATCTCCCAGACTGATGAGTAGATAACTGTATGTAAAACTTTGGGCATATCACTCTCAGTCTACCCTGACGCAAGGCATATTTATACCTCTTATCAAATGAGGTGGAGATCATGAGCTAGTCAGGATATTTATCTTCTATCTAAAAAACATAGCCTTTTAGTATTAGATAAAGACCAAAGAGGAAGGAGCAGAAGCCTAGCCTGTTCCCAGTAGGAATATTTTAATTGTTAGACTGCAGATTAGACTGGCTTTTAATTGTTTGTATCTTAAAGTCTTCAAGCTTAGTTGAAAGAGCAACACCATCCCAATATGGGTTTCAACATGCAGGAAGCTAATTCCCCTACCCCAGTACTCTGCAGCCTCTGCCCACAGAAGAACTCACAGGGCAGTAGGAGCAAATTCTCTACATCTGTGCTGCTTCCAACTTAGGACAAGCTGCTGGCTATAATCAGGATTTGGACAGGATACAAGTGTTTCAGATTCCTAGGGAAAAAGGGATACCTTCTAGATCTATGCAGTATAACAGTACTTATTCTTTACTCGAGCTATGACATTTTAGGACTTTTCTGATGTAGTGGAAATATCTACTTGAAAAAACGTGCAATATTCCTTCTATATCTTGAATGGTGACTAAATGCTCCTAGAGAAACAGTGTGGACATACAGGGTGGGTCCAATCCAGTTCGCTCTGAAAGTCTAGGCATGATGCATGAGAAATAGAGAAATAAGCAAATGGGCAGGGAAGGGAAGAAGGAGGAAATGAAGAGAATGGGCTACAAGTGGAAAGACACTCTTGAGAGATATTAAGAAAAATATCTCCCACACGTGAAAAAGAGTCATATTAGTGTAGAGGAAACCAGCACAGAGCAAAGAGAATCCTCTCTGCAGAGCATCTCTGCTTCAATGAGAAACTGGACCAGCAGAAAGTCTCATTAATAAAAGCAAGGAGGAGGGAATGCTCCTGACAAAAGTTTCACCTGCTCCTGCACCAAGTCCAAATGCTACTTACTAATAATTTTAATGAATAGAAATGCTTTTGAACAAAAAAAATAATGTAGATGGAGCTTTATTTAACTGAGAATAATTTTGATGTTGACAACATGATCTTTATGGGGAAGCCATGGCACAACACTAATATTCAAAGCGTTCTCCCACCTTGATGCAGTGATGTCTTTGTGCATCTCAGTTGTTTTTCCACACCTGATAGCTTAGAATTATAGATCTGCAGGAAGACAGTGACTTTTGTCATCCAGTGAAGGCTTCATATTGAGCTTCTCTCTAAAAATAATGCAATGAAATGGTGACAAGTGAGAGGATTCAAAGTCAGCATCTCCTCACAAGAATTTAAGTCAAATCTCTTTTGTCACAGCAGTGTGATTTATGTGTTTCAGTTTTCCATCTTTACCTTCCTTTCATTCCTGTATCTTGCTTTTAATTATGATTATATGTATCTTGGAACATTAAATAGGAGAAAGGAGTACAGTGGCTGTATTGTTTCTCCCCTCATCCCCATTTCTTTGCATGCTGCAGGTGCCTGGATCTTTGTCTTTCAAAAGTGCTACACAACACAGAGCTTTGCAAACATTTCCTGATTTATGCTATAAGACATTAATTATAGTACTTATTTAAATTAAACCATTTGTATGCACCAAGGGTACTCTCAAACCAATTTTGTTCACAAAATTGCTCCTACTATTTATTACTACATGAATATTAATTGTTTTAATTAAATTGCAGTGATTTCAATATTACAAGCCATAAGGAATAATACACATTGCATTCATCAGAAAATTTGTGAGGGAGATGGAGGGGAGTATCAAAACTTTGTTATAGCCAGTGGGAAAGACACTTATTCAGTATGTTAAGGTCTTCGTGTACCCATCAGATGTGTGAACATCTCCTATCTTCAACAGACCACATAAGTCTGGTTCAATTTGACAAATATACACTCAGGATTGTATACTATTGTATTAATATTTTAATTATTTAAAAGAAATAAATCAGAATTTCCAAACAAGCAGTGTTAAGGAGCCTTCAAACCCAGAACAAAGGAAAAAATGTCCCCATTCTAAGCAGGCCATAGCTCTCTGATGACAAAATGCCTGAAGCAGGACAAGCAGGCAGCTCCTGACTGGGCTCAAAGCTCCCTGAAATTCCTTGGGAGCAGTATTTTAAGCCTTGACATTTCAAACAGATGAATGTTTCCCTCCTCAGCCCATCCTTTTCTCCTTTTCCCCAGTGTTCTCATACCTTCTTTTTAAA
>WEIT01019493.1:0-28041 GCA_013389985.1 Dryoscopus gambensis | reverse complement strand
GCTAAAGAAAGAAAAAAAAGAGCAAAACAAACAAACAAAACCCCAGAAAATGCTGACTAGAGTAGACTTGCTGCAAGAGGTTTTATAATACCAGGATTTTATCATACTAATTCTATATTATATAAGGAATTTCTGATTTACATAACATAGGAGTACCTTTCGTTTCTTTGCATCTTCTGTAAAATGCATTTTGCAAACCTTTTCTACATGACTGTGAAAAGATCAGATGCTTTACACCACCAGTAATAACCATAATTGCTGGAGATACCGCTTATTTCCTAGGAAGCACAGCATAAAGTAATTGCATACTGTTGTGTTGATAGTTAATTAACCATGAGAGACATAAAGCCTTCTACCTCGACTAACGATTGTATACTACTTGGCTATTTTACTATCTCCATAGTGCAAACAACTTCAACTTGGATATCCTCAAGATTCAGAATTAAAGATTTACTATTCTGACATAATGATTTGTCTTCCTCAATTTTTTCAAGCAAATACTTACATAGAAGCGGGAATTGGATACACTAACCACGACACCAACCTGGCCATCATTGTATGAAGCACTGTGGAATCACATTTTTGGCAAAAAAACCCAAAGGATAGTGACTGGACAAAAAATATGAATCCATTTTGCTCAGTTACAGAAGCAGAAAAGTGTTAAACAGTCCATTTCAAAAGCACATGAAACCAGGAGTTTTTGCTCTGAAGAAGGGAGAAGAACTGAGGTCTTAGTCTTTCCAGGGTGAAGAATATGAAAGAATTAATTGACCCCTGAGGAAATTAAACTAAAGATGATATGCCATACTTATTGATTAGGTGGTGGAAGTGTGTCCCTGTGCACTGGAACTAATTAAATGTCCAGGATAACAGGATGAATGAGAGCACGTAATTCTTGATAATTATTAATAAAATTGACCTGATGCTTAAAATTGATCCTGCACATGTCCCTCACTTACCTGCACATTCAGATCAATTTTTGAGACATTAGCTTTTTAAGTCCCTTCTCACTAGTAATGTCATATATGAACTTTCTTTCACTGAATTAGAAAGCAGGAAAAAAAAATTTAAAAAAAAGGAGGCAGGGTTTTTTTTCCTAGAAATACAAAAATGTCTCCAAGTACAGCACTGACAGCATGTGCTATGTGCTAAAATGTTGCTTAAATAAATCCTTCACTGAGTCGTCATACATACAGAAAGTTTAATAACTAAAAAATACTGATATTTTTCTATATCTCTGTGAAGGGATATAGGGGAAAGTAAAGCATATATAAATTTTGTAAATTGTTGCTTTTTCTTTCTTTCTAAGGAAAAAAAAATACTTAAATGAATCTTTATTATTGATACAAGTCAGAGTCTTCCTTCTAAATTTTACCCACATTTCTATCATTCAGTGAATCAAACAGAAAGTGAGTCTATAATTTTGTGACTTTATATCCCTTCAGAGGCTTACCAGTGAAAGGTCACACCTACCTCAATTTCTTTCAAAAATGTAATATGAGAAAGAATAAATCCACTGAAGACCATGAGAAGTGTGAAAGTATGTTAAGAATAATCTAGATCTTACAAATTGAGGCAGTAATTTAAGAAATGAGATTAATTCTCTTCTGAAGACTTGGATTAGACAGCAACTGCATCAACAAATTCAGTAAAAAGTTTTTTTCCTAAAGAAAGTTGGAATTCTTTTTCTTATTACTTTTTGTTTTTGTTTTCTATGAATCTTGCCTGGAAAATGTAATTTTGTATACGTATTTTTTTTTCTCTAAAGATATTTTAACTTCTCCAATATTTTGAACAAGGCTATTTTTAAAATTTGACTGACATCTATTTGGTCTATCTAAAACTGTGTTTTCTTATACTTATAAAGTTAAGAACAAAAAAAAATATTATTCAGCTTTATTTAGAAGTAAAGATATATGTAGTAATGCCAGTGGAGATGGTGTCTTATATTTAAAGAAGGCCACTTGTATTTTAAATTAAGATTTACATTTGACTGACCAGGTATTTGTTAAAATAAGATAATACCAAGAATATGATTTTCAAGTGAACAGCTCTGAATATCAGAGAGAATTACTTATGTATTCCACTGCTTTCATAAATTTGCAGTAGTTTGGGTCAGCTGCAATCTTCAAATTCCTGGAATCTGATTGCATGGTTGAACTCAAGAAAAAGTAGTTGTAAATGTCTTGGAGAACTGAAAATACTGTGCTGCACAAAAGGTTAGCGAGTACAAATGAGCATTAGATTCCTAAGTTTCTGGAGTTAAAGGTAACTGATTTATTTTCAGTAATGGTCATCAGAATCTGATATATCCTAAAAATCACTGTGCAATAAAAGGAAGCAAAGGTAAGGAATGCAATCACATCTGCTTACAGCAATAAAGACTGCTATAAAGATTTGATTTCAGATTATTGCTAGCATGGAACTTCCTCATGGATAATCAAGGATATAAATTTGAACAAATTATTTACATATTGTTATCAACAGTTTTTGTTGTAATGACATATACAACAGGATAAATTCTCCAAATAGGTGAGAAGCCACTCACAAAATTAGGGAATTTTTAATAAAAATTATTGTTTCATTAAAATTTCTTTCAATTTTTTTTAATACCCTGAAATTATTGTAACCTTGTAAATGTTGTAATGATCACATTAAACAGATATTTAAAGTAGGCACTTAAATTATATGTTGTTCAGAAGAACATACACAGAATAATCTACATGAAATACTGAAAGAGGTATGAAAAACAATAATTTATTTAGGTCAGCAGCTAACCTTTTCATGGACTGTATTTGGGGTTTTTTTGATGCTGAAAAAGTCCTTTCCTTATAAAAGGGGTAAAAAGGAGAGAGCATAAAAGCCTTGCGGCAGAGGAAAAGATAGGAGTTGTTCAGTTAGGATTTGGATAAAGGAAATATCCTTTTTCTAATGTCACAGTATTTATCAAAAAATCAAGGTGTTATATCTACAAATAAGGGAATGAAATATAAGGAAGAAATTTCCCCGTTCCTTGAAGTGTTCAAAATCAGATTGGACTGCGATGCAGTAATAAATGTCTCTGCCCATAGCAAGGGACTAGACCAGGTTTTGGTATCAGCAGGGGTTACACAGGGTGGCTTCTGTCAAAAGCTGACAGAACCTTGTTCCATGTCCAGGACAGAAAGTGCCAGCCAGCTCCAAGACAAATGTGCCGCTGGCCAAGGCAGGGCCAATCAGAAATAGTGGTAACACCTCTGTGATGACATATTTAATTCAGAATAGGAAAAAAAAAGTTATTATGTAGATGCAATTGCAGCCACAGAACAGCAGAGTGAGAACATGTGAGAGGAATAACTCTGCAGGCACCAAGGTCAGTGGAAAGGGAGGGGCAGGAGATGCTTCAGGCACCAGAGCAGAGATTCCTCTGCAGTCCATGGTGAAGGCCATGGTGAGGCAGCTGAGCCCCTGCAGCCCATGGAGGTCCATAAGGATGCAGATATCCACCTGCATCCCGTGGAGGAGACCCATGATGGAGCAGGTGGATGGCTGAGAGGTGGCTGTGACCCCATGTGAGCACCACGCTGGAGCAGGGTCCCATCAGGGACCTGTAGACCCATGGAGAGAGGACCCCATGCCAGAGCATGGTTTCCTGGTAGGACTTGTCACCCTGTTGGGGACCCACTTCGGAGCAAGCTGTTCTTCAAGGACTGCACCCCACGGTAGAGTCACCCAGGCTGGAGCAGTTCATGGAGAACTGTTGCCCATGAGATAGGCTCACACTGGAGAAGTTCATGGAGAATTGTCTCCCATGGGAGGGACCCCACACTGGAGCAGGGGAAAGACTCTTTTTCCTGAGCAGCAGCAGAAACAACCTGTGATGAACTGACCATAATCCCCACTCCCTGTCTCCCAGCATTGCTGGCAGGGATGATGTAGAGATGAGGAGGTAGGGGTAGGGGGAAGGTATTTGTAAGGTCTGTGTTTACTTATTATCCTGTTCTGATTTCTTAGTAATAAATTCAATTAATATCTCTAATTCAAGTCTGTTTTGCTTGTGACACCATTTGGTGAGTGTTCTCTCCCTGTCCTTGTTTCAACTCATGAACTCTATATCACATTTTCTCTCCCCTGTCCAGCTGCAAAGGGGTGTGAGAGAGAAGCTTTGGTGGGTGTCTGGCATACAGACAGGAACAGCCCTGTACAAGGTCCAATCCAAACCATTCTGCGATTGATTCTGTGACTCTGTATCTTTTCTCTTTGACACTAGGATTTACAATCAGAAGAGCTCATCCTAGGACCTAAATTCATTCTGAATTACACGGTCATTGTTGTCAATGGTAAAACTTCTAAGTTTTACCTTAGTAAGTATTTAAGTCAAAACTATTTCTATGCATAACATTCTCTTTAAACATTCTCATTAAAGTTACACTGCTTTGTTAAATTCTGATTATCCATACCTAAATATCGAGAAGTACAAATAATAATGGTAACAGCAGTAGTAATCTGAAAAGAAAAATAGAAAACAACAAAAAAAGATAAAATAAAGACTGATGACTACAATTCCCCATATAACTATGTGCCTGCTGGTTTCTGGTTATGAAGCTAATTGTATGGAAAAATTAGCTACAGTGTTGTGCTGGAAATTAATTCAATTTTTTGTGTTGTTTGACATGCTTTTCTAAAGGGTTTTAAAATATTATAACATCTCTGCATCTCTGAAGTGATTATTTTATCTACTACTAATATTTATATTCAGTACTAGTTTGAATGTATATTGCAATTATGTGCATTAGGGTTTTTTTACATTACAGAGAAAGCCTCCCCACAGTACTGTTCAAGTCTAAATACTGTTGGAAAATAAAGCAAAAGTACAAAAGGAGACAAGAAGGGACAGGACAGCTGACCCCAACTGACCAGAGGGATTTCCTATACCATATGGCATCATGCTTAACATATAGAGCTGGCGGAAGAAGGGGGAAGAGGAAGGGGGGGCCTTTCGAGTGATAGCATTTGTCATCCCAAGTGACCACTGTATGTGATGGAGCCCAGCTTTCTTGGAGATAGCTGAACACCTTCCCGCTCATGGGAGGCAATGAAAGAATTGCCTGTTTTGCTTTGCTAGTGTGTGCTTCTGCAGCTTTCACTTCTTAATCTGTCTTTAAGTCAATCCATGAGTTTTCTCACTTTTACCCCTCTGTCTCCCATCCCAGTGGCAGGCAGTGAGCAAATGGATATGTGGGACTTAGTTGTCGACATGGCTAAACCACAAAAATGTGTCAGATGAATTAGATTTTATAAAGGGTCTATTGCCATCCTCTTCCAAGGAAACCTGTGAGGATTTAGAGAACATACGGGATAATGGAATTATCAGTGACTGAGTTGGGAAGGATATGGTAATTCCTACTATTCAGTGTTATTTATTTATCATGCTACTTCTCTAAGTAAAAAACATTAGCAAAAACATTACTGGGAATTCAAACATGGAGTAAGAAGCATGAGTAAACCAATGGCTCTAGACTGAGAAGTGTATTCCCAGTAAATATATGAAAAGTTTCTTGTAATAAATTTGCTTTTATAACTAGGTAATAACAATGGCAGCATTCAAACAGGTTTTGTTAAAAGAAGGATGATTAACTTGAGGTACAAGAAAAAGTCCGAGTCCGAATATCTGAGCTATGATATAAAAATTTAAAACTTACAATATGTATGTTGTACCTTAATAGCGTTGAATCATATTATTGTGATGTCAGTTCAACATGAAAGATACTAATCAGACAGAAGAAATAGAGAGTGTTTTCCAAGAAAATGGTTTGAAAGTTGGTGAAAGACAAAATCCTTCTCTGTAACGCTTCATATTTAAAGTTGAAGGAGTACATCTGTTACAGCATTTTTCCAGCTAGTTTAAAAAATATTTAGGAAATATACTATTTAGATTTTAATTTGAAGTAAAGGACTTTTCTGAAACAGAAATTTATTGGAAGTCTTATCATGTATTACTACATTGCACTACCACATAGTTATAAATTAGTGATTCTAATGAAATTTGAAAATATTAATATAAACAAAGCTCTCACTTTTTTGAAATGTAGACTGACAGCATTTTGGAATATTCAATCCAAGATAGTTTAAGTAGGAAAAGAAAAAGGATTAAATTAACATCATATAACCAGAATAAATCTGCAATCACAAATATCAACCTGAAGTCTAATTCTTGGAGGCATGTTGAAAGACCAGTCATCCACTTTTTGTCTGTTATATAACAATGGGAAAGGCTAGGATAATACTCTGGAAACACTGTCAGTATGGGAAAATTGGCCAAAAAAATTATATATTGACAGAAAAAAAATTATATTTTGATAGAAAACAGTAGACCGGTAAAGAAGGACAAATCTAATACAAAAACACAATGAAACTGTGAAGGACTTTGAAGGTAATAATGAGAATAATACCTACAAAAATTAGAGATGAGTCAGAAATTTCATGAAATGGGGCTAAATAGCCAAGAAAAAGTTATTCATCTTCATTTCAGAATGCCTGAAGGGCTGTCTTAGAGCAGTATACTGAGCATTAGAAAATATCAGCATATAGGAAAACATTTTGGTTTTATTTTTCTCTTAAAGAGTTTTTTTTAAATACTTAAATGAAATTAAGAAATAGTTGTTAGTTTTTAAGTAATGCAGAGAACCTAGAATAGACAGAGACTCTATGATTTCCAGGCATATGATAAATACAAAAAAAATGGGAAAAGTAATGGGCACTTCTGTCTCTAGCATACTCAGATTGAGCTGAGAGTGAACCATCCAGAAAGAAATATCGGACAAGCTGAGATAAATGATAGCCCAAGAGAGAAGACGTCAGGTAAGAGAGGATATGAAAGAGAGCTTCAATACAGAGAAAGTCAGGGAAAAGTTTAGTCAATGGATCTGAGGATGAAAGGGAGAATGGATGTAAAAATGGCAGAGAACGGAATGGATAGGAGGTGAATTTTTAGGGGTTTTTTTGTTAAAATCCCATATTTAGAAACTGAGGGCATGCTTGCCACAGGAAAAAAATTTTGAGGCAAGACTTCAAAAGAAACATGAGGAGTAACGTATTTAAAGGAGTTCTAGAAGTTGCAAAGAACAAAGAATTTGCAATTTTCATTACCATTACACTACTGTATTTGTATTTTTAGGGTTTTTTTCAATTATACCTTTCTAGAAAATCACAGAAATGTGCTTTCATGAGGAAAGAATCTCTAAGACAGGTATCTCATCTATCCTTCCTGTAATAAAACTGGTTTGGATTTATTTTTATGTAATTAAAATTTGTATCTCAACTAATATTGCCAACCAAGCAAGATTAACATTGCTGGTAGTAACAAGTTTCTGTGATTTCTTTTTTTCTTGGAAAAATGAAGATTGTAAAATAAGTATGAAGGAGAGATGGGAGAAGGATCAGGGGCTAACAGCTCTTCTTGTTCTAAAATGGAGATGGATTTCAATATGAATGGGATTATATGATAAGGTTGTTTGAAATGAGTAAGATTATTTGATCCCAGAGGGGTTTTGTAACCACCATTTCCTATGTTCCCATATTTAAGATAGCCTATTTTGACCAAGTGGAAGTAGAAGAAGAAAACAAAACAAAACAAAACAAAAACCAAAATACTCCATCCCTAACTCAGTAGAATGGAATGAATGAAAAATGAGTTTTTCATTACATCTTTCTGTAAGAGCTATCCTTAAATTCTGGCAACCCTTATTTAGCAGCAATCCTTCCTCAGTGCCCAGTCACAGGGATAAGTAAAAAATTCAATTGCAGTTGTGTTGGTTTCAGCTGTGGTAGAATTAACTTTTTTTCACAGTGGTTGGTATGGGGCTGTGTTTTGGATTTGTGCTGAAAACAGGGTCAAAAATATAAAAATGTTTCTGTTATTGCTGAGCAGGGCTAACNTGGAGATAGCCGAACACCTGCTGGCTCGTGGGGAGCAGTGACTTAATTCTTGTTTTTCTTTGCTTGTGTGCATGGGTTTTGCTTTCCCTATTACACTGTCTTTATCTCAGCCCATGGTTTTTCTAACTTTTGCCCTTCCAGTTCTCTCCCTGATCGTGCTGGTGAGGGAGTCAGTGAGCAGCCCTGTGGTGTTTACCAGCTGGGGTGAAACCATGACACAGGTTAAAGTTGCAAATGGAAATTTGTGATCTCTAGAAAGCAAATTAATGATGGGCTGAATGATTATTTTTCTGTCAACAATCTCAAACCCATCACCTTTACAGAGAACTCTGGCATGAAGATGTTGAATAATTAAATCTACTTTCCTTGAATCTTTCTGACCTATGAACAAAATGTATGATTTTGTTTCTGCTTTGTATAGCAAAAAGACATATGTTTTCATCTCTAAGTAATGTTTATTCAATCACTACACACCTGTTTAAAATTTCTTAATGACAATACTTGGGCCTGATTCACACCCCACAGATGATCAAAGATGAAATTCTATACACATGGAATCCAGTACAGTAATTCCTGCACTGTCAAATTTCTGCAGTTGATGCAAATAGATTAAATCCGGTGATCCCGTTCAGAACTGACACTCATTAAAAGTATCACCTCTATATGGGATCTCTTTGACTACTAAAGACATATTATAGTTTTCACATCACAATCACTGTAGAAACTTCCAGAAGGGATAGATAATACATACATTCATCCATATATATATATATATAGATGCTATTTTTCACAGCTGGTTCATCACTATTTATAAGCCAATTTTAATTCACTTGGCACTCAAAATGTGCCTGCACTTACCCAGTAATATCTCATTATTTATCTTTGTTTGGGTGATAGCTCTAGGCTGGAATTTAATACCTGAATTTCAGAAATGAACTCTGTGATCAGAATAAACATTTCTTAGACTATATTAAAACCAAAACCTGTTATGTTGCTTTGTTCCATATATATCCCCAGTCACTGATGCTATACATGTAAACTGTCAAGAACAGACCAAAAAAAAACCCCTTTCAATATCTTGATTGATGAATTAGCATATGATGAATATGATACCCCTCCGAGGTGCTACAGCAAGTTTGTTATACAAATGATGAATTCAAGAAAGCATCAATAATCTTTTTGCTAATATCAGATATTACAAATAAGAATGTTTTGTCTGCAAATTCTGCAGATCCTTTGTTACTATTTCAAACAACTTCAAGTTTTCCAGGAAATAATAGAATGGTTTGTTTACCACCACAGATTTGTCTTCGTGTGATAAAGCAGCTCATTCATTATTGATGAAGATTGATTTTGTCTGATTACCTTTTCTGTAGTTGATAAGAATCCTGCACAACTCACCTTTTATTTTTGCTGTAAGTGAGAAACTGAAACTACTTTTTGCTGCTATGGTAACATTATTTTATAATAGCATTCCCTTTCAGCTTTTATACTAAATTTGCTCACAATGTAGGAGGAAGAAGAAAGGAAGAAAACTGACATGAGAACAAGAAAGTGAGGATAATTTTAAAAAACCCCCAAAATATTCAAAATTAAGAATGGGTTCTTTACAGTTTTCACTCAAGGGGGGATGGGGAAAGAACATCATGTAAAAGTCAGTATTAATGTTTTATTTGACAATATTTACAGTAAAAAATGAAAAGGGTCTTTTTAGACAGAAATTTCCTTCAGGTATATAGCCATCAAAATGAAACACATGAATCAGAGATAAAACTAGTCAACACTGTAAAATAATGAGAAGAAAATAAATGAAATAACTGTATTTGAAAGGTTCCAGGGAAGAGAAGAATTTGCAAAAATATTTAGAGATCCTTCTTTGATTTTTTTGGTACTATACTGCTTTAGTTATAAATTCTGACACAATAAGGTCATAGAGTCATACCAGTCAATGAAAATGGTAATTCCTAGGTCTTTTTCAATTGATTTTAGAGGCATTTAATGCAATCTATAGCATTTACTTTACTTCACAAAGATGTTTGAGCTCAAATATATGCCTTAAATGTATGTTTCATTTAGAATTTAACTTGATAAATAGTATGAAATAATGAAAGGAAACAATGGTTCACAGGTCTTCATACTAGAATACGCAGGGAGAAATATTCCAGGGTTTGTTTTTGTCCTCTTTTTTTTGTTTTGTGTTTCTTTGGAAAAAAAAAAATTACTTGTGTAGTGGAAATAAAATTGAGTTATCTATCCCAGTAAAACAACATTAACTTCCCAGCCTGGGATCAGATTGTGTAGAACCTGAGTTTCAAGAGCCTTCTATAATAAACCACTTGGTCCTGCTAAAATCTGGGTCAACTTTGAGTAGAGAACCTTGCCAACCAAACCACAAATAGATTGTGACTGCTGTTTTCTTTAGGGAAGACAGGCCTCTTTCTGAAAAAAAGGGATGATGACAGCCATAGTTTGCGGTGTGGAGAAGAAAAAGTGGTGTTACTGTTAACTTTATGGCATAACAGATGGTTTTTGTTTAAAGAAAATAAGTCAATTTCTTTTTCTGTAATCATTCTTTTTATGACCTTAATTAACCATTTGCTAATTCTAACCAAAGAAACAAAAAATAAAACATTTCCAGATATGAACTGTCAATGATATCTGTTGAGAAAGTGCTTCCTTTCTTTGTGCAGAAAACTTACTGACTATAAAGTTGAGCAAACATTGTATTTTTTAGGGAAATGGCCAACAGGAAATAGTTCTGGTCAAACCAAATGTACTTCCATAACTTGAACAAATGAAAACATGCACACACACAAATCTTTACAAAGCGTATTTACACATACTGTCTTGATGCTACATATAACTGATGGAATGAAGTGACATTTCTGATTCTTTTTCATAATGGAAGTGACGACATTTTTCCACTTTTGCATTTTTCCTATTGTTAATTATGTCTACAGCAAGAAAAATACTAATTCAACTTCAAAAGTTTCATTTGGGTGTCACAATGTTTCTATATTTCTGGAACATTTCCTTCAGCAAAAGTGCATTGAAATTTTTTTTTTTTTTAACTGGACCTATTTTAGTCAAATTCAGTCTACATTTAAAAATACCCTCCATCCCTTCAAAAATGCATTTTTTCATATTTAAGTGCCTGAAAGAACAATCGGACAAATAAGAAAACACTCAGATCTAAGTAGAAACACATAGTATTACCAGAACCTCCTTGTCACCTCCAGATGCATCCAAGGTTGATCTGGTTTTTTTAGATTCTCAGAACAGTGTCACCAGGGAATTGCATGCAATATTTGGAGCATACTCTACTTCAGGGCATGAAGGTTCTAAAAATAAAAGCTGACACTATTGTAGTGTGCTTAAATGTGATTGACAAGAGCAGTGAAGTCATAAAGAATGAGGCAAAATGGTTATGACACTAGGCAAGCTGCTTAAACAATGACTGAGAAAGAGTTGCATTTGTATTCTGGGATTTTTTTCTTATGCATCCCAAAACTGGTCACCGTGAAATTGTAAGGTTCATAGATACAATTTTTCTTTTGTTTCCCTGGATAAAAGCAGCCATTCCATTAGACATTTAAGAAATCCATATCTCTTTGAAAACAGGTACATATATAAAATTTTGTCTTTCACTGAAAAGTGCATTACTATTCTGTAACATTCATTACGACAGAAGTTTCAGGGTTTGATTCCTCTCCCTGTATTCTAGTGAATCCATCAGGGCTCCTAAGAAAGGAATTGAGCTATACAAGATATGGTCAAAAAAGATAAAATAAAGTCTCGACACTGTTGTTTAGAATCAACTTGAATTGTTAATTTCAATGACAAATACCTTCCTCAATGAGAAAATTTGGTAGGGTTTTGGGATGTTCGGGATTTTTTTTTCTGATTTTTTTTCTGTTTGGCCTAATATAGTTATTTACATTCCGTTATGCTCCCAAGTAGCTCCTGTGTGTTTTTTTCTACACCTTGATGTATTAACATACATTAAAATGCATGAAAATTAGATCAGACTAGGACAATATAGATTTTCTTTTTACCATTGTCCTGGTTTCAGCTGGGATAGAATTAATTTCTTCTCAGTAGCTGGTACAGTGCTATGTTCCAGATTCAGAATGATAAAAATGTTGATAACACATGGATGTTTTGGTTTTTGCTGAGTCATGTTTAACCTCAGTCATTGACTGGGGTTTTTTTGTGCGGTTGAGAGGTAGAATACATTTGGTTTGTGTGGCCAGGTTTTGGTAGTGGGTATGGTGCTACAGGGGTGGCTTCTGTGAGAAGCTGCCAGAAGCTTTCTCTTTGACAGAGACAATGCCAGCTGGTTCCATGACAAATCCTTTGCTGTCCAAGGCCGAGCCAATCAGAGATGGCAGAGGTACCTCTGTGATAAAATACTGTCATGGTTTAGGAAACATATTCCTCAGTTTTGTGTTCCCACTAAACACTCCAAACCATGTGCCACTCCATCACTCTGCCTCCTGTTCACCCTTCTGCTCCAGTGGGCTCAAGACAAAAATTGGAGGCACAAAAGATAAAAATCACTGGTTGAGATAAAAACAGTTTACTGAAAACACCGGTGAAATAAGACAATGAACAGTAACAGCAACAATGCTAATGACAGAGTGTACAAGAAAAACGGTGACTGATTCACATGCTGTTGCTTATCTCCCATGGAAAACCCCTGACAATGCCTGACTGCTCCCTCTGCCACACTATGTGACCCAGAAGGGAGACCTTTCCCCACTTCTGGACAATGATGTGAGGTTGTATAGAATAAACTTCAAGTCCTAGCCATGTCCCCTTCTGGCTACCACAAAATTTAAGCCAGTCGTGACTGGAACTAAGACACATATTTAAGGAGAAAACCAAAAGATACAGTGCAGAAGTAATTGTTCTCAGAGAAGAGCGAGGTGAGAATATGTTAGATGAACAGCTCTACAGACACCAAAGTCAGCAGAGAAGGAGATGCCCCAGGTGCTGTAGCTGAGATTATCCTGCAGCCTATGGTGAAGCAGGGGTGCCCCCACAGCCCATGGAGGTCCACAGGATTGCAGAGATCCACCTGCAGCTTTGCAGAAGTTCCACACTGGAGCAGGTGGATGCCCAAAAGAAGGCTGCGGCCCTATGGGTAGCCTGCACTGGAGGAGGCTTCAGGCAGGGACCTGCAGACCCGTGGAGGGAGGAGACCATGCTGGAGCAGGTTTCTTAGTAGGACTTGTGATCTCCTGGGGAAACCGTGCTGGGGCAGGCTGTTTTGGAAAGACTGCACCCTGTGGAAATGTGACCCACACTGCAGCAGTTTGTGAACTGTAGCCTGTGGAAAGAACTTACATTAAAGAAGTTCACGGAGAATTGTCTCCCATGGGAGGAACCCTACGCTGGAGCAGAGGAAATACTCTTCTCCCTGGGCAGTGGCAGAAACAACCTGTGATAAACTGACCATAACCCCCATTCCCTGTCTCCTTACACTGCTGGAAGAGAGGAGGTTAGAGCCCAAGAAGGAAGGAGGAGAGGAGGTTAGAGCCCAAGAAGGAAGGAGGGTTGGGTAAAAGGTGTTTTAAATCTTCTCTGATTCTGATTGGTAATAAATTCAATTAAAGTCTGTTTTGCCCTTGATAGTTGTTGAAATTCCCACGGTCCTGGTGAAGGAGAGAGACCGGGAAGCAGTCTTGGATTCTTGCAACAGAGTGAATTACTTTATTAATTACAGCTCCTTTTATAGCTTATTAATTCATGGTCTAATTGGATAACTGCTTAGCCACCCCTTTAAGGTGATTCGCTGAAATCTTCTAACAGTCATTCTTAAAAATATTTCTTTGCTTGTATAACAAACAAACTCTAGCAAGGCCACGGGTGTTCTTAGTTTACAAAACATTACTGATAGTTTTTATGAGAAAGAAAATTCTCTCACGAGAGAGAAAGAGCTGCTTTTGTAGCAGCATTTTGCATCAACAGAGAGTAATCAGTTTGTGATTTCTCCCTGTCCTTATCTCAACTCATGAACCTTTCATTACATTTTCTCTCCCTTATCCAGTTGTGGAGGGGAGTGATAGAGAAGCTTGGTGGTTACCTGGCATCCAGGGTCAACCCACCATAATAGCATTTGTAGAACAGTGGCAGCTGTGACTGTGGACTTTATAGACAAAATAACAACCTATATGTAGCAATTTACATTTGATTATTGCAAAAAGTGTTCATATTTACATATAAAAATATGCACAGATAAATGTGCAGTAGAAAAGGTTGGGAAAAAATGAATGGGAAAGGAATTGAACTCAAATTTCTTATTTTAATTTAGTAAAACTAAAACTTTCCATTAACATATCTCCTGCTTCAGGTTTTCATATTTCATTTTCTCATATATTGCTATTCCCAGAGCAATAGAGAGCTGAAATGTCCATTTAAAACTTTCTGTTCATAATTTGATACTAGCAGAGCAAGCAGCACCTGCTGATTCCCAGGGTACACCAATAAGTGCAGTCTGCAGGCTGAAACAGCTGGCACCACTATCTAACGCGATCAGGATTTACATTTAAAATGTACTGGGTATTATATTAGGTTTCAGTAACTACTTTTCATCATGTGACCATCTGTTTCTGCAGTTGCAATTTTGTGCTTCCCTTGATAGCTGTCCACAAAAAACCAAAAAAAAAAATCAAACCCAAATCAACTGAAAGTCATGCTGGGTATTCTACAGTAAACTTCTTAACTGAACACTAAGGAACACAATTGCCTAACATGGTTTAGTTCTGATGGGCAGCTCAGCACCACACAGACGCTTACTTCCCCAGGTAGGATAGGGGAGAGAATACAACAGGTAAAAGTGGAAAAACTCAAGGGCGGAAGTAAAGCCAGCTTAAGAAATTGATAAAAGCTATGCATGCAAGCAAAACAAAACACGAAATTTATTCACCTCTTCTCATGGGCAAGCAGGAAAACCAGACTCCATCAAGTGTAACGGTTACTTGGAAAGAAAACGCCATCACTCCAAACATCCTCCCTTCCTCCTTCTTCTCCTAGCTTCAGTTTGTGTCACCTGTCACAGCTGTGTTCCCTCTGAAATCCTTGTGCACCCCTAGCAGGCACAGTGGTGAGGCAGCATGAGAAGGAGGACAGGCCTTGTTGCCCTATAAGCATTAAATAATTAAATAATGAAAACATCCCTGTGCTATCAACACTGTTTCTTGACAAATCCAGAACATAACACCATACAAGCTAAACGAAGAAAAGTCACTCCTCTATTCCAGTCAAGAACAATAAACCTAAGAACAAACACTGGCGTCTTAAATATCACTAAGGGTATCATGAATATTTCACAAACAGGCCCAAATAATGTTAAGTAACTAACTTGAAAACTGGTATCTGAAACTTACCCATTCATAGCATCAGAAAATTAAAAAAAAAAACCAAAACCCAGAACACTGGCCACAAAAGGTTGACAGACAGAAGTGGTCCAGTACCACTTATAAATTACTTCCTGACTACAATATATGGATAATTCAGACATGTTCTTGGGAAGTGGAGAACATGAATATGAGTCCTCTTAGGGAGAAGAAGATGATTTCTGTTACTGGAAAGAACTACAATCAGTTACCTATTGGTCAACAAGGACAAAATTTGCTAATTGGCAGTACCAGCACTTCAAAAGAAAAAGAGTTTTGCTTTTTCTCAGTCAAGTCACATGCACCAACTCTAAGAGTAGTATTGCAGAGTAAAGGAAGTTCTGGCTCCAACACTAAGGTTTGAAGTGAAGATTACACTTAACTCTGTGTCTTAGAAATGCCAGCAAAATGCTGAAACTGAACAGAAATAAATTGAAAACCCAGGTCAGTATGCTAAGATTCCATGAATTGAAATATAACAAAACCATCATATTTTTAACAATATTCTTGAATCTTTGGAAAAAAATTCTGAAATAATTCAACTTTTTTTTATAAAGTAGAAAAGTAGTTTCCTGGAATGCTTCAAATTACTTCACACACAAGAATTTGAAATGAGTGTATTAATCCTGACAAAGAAACAGTTATTCTGCTCTTCTGCAAGCAGGAAAATGGAGAAGTTCAATCAGAGCATTGCACTCTTGTTCACTGAGGTATTCTGAGAATGGCTAACCAGTGACAAAGTCTTGCCGGCTGCAGACAATTTGTGTTTTGAGGCAATTCTGGTGGCGCTGCAGACTGACACAGACATTTCATAGCAGTAATTTTGTGGTAACTCTGGTCTGATTCCATGGACTGAATGTCCTTTAGCAACTGGAGCACTAAACAGTACTTTTTGGTGCATCTTTTAATTTGATTTCAGCCATGACGAGTGGAGGCAGTTGAGGGATTTTCTTTGAAAGCACAATTCTGACACAAAAGAGAAAAAAATTAATGTATCTCTATATATATGAAAATACCTTTAGTGTTCCTCTTGTAAAGCAAGAGATTTATTACTTTTGCTGTATTTGAATTTTTAGTGTCTGTAGCAGTATTCAGAAGTTTGTGAGTCCAATTAAAATTTAAGTGTAATAAAAGTTGAAAAAAATTATATAATCAAAGTTTAGAAAAAAAAATATGCCTTTACTGAATTACTCTTTAAAATCCTAAAAGAAGAAAATTGGTTCATTTTTTGATTATTGAAGTTTTTTTAAATTTACCTTCATAAGAAAACTTGGCCAAATCAAGCACTGATGGATCAAAACATGATAGCACAGTATAATCATCATAGTGCCTATTTTTTATGGTATAGTCTTCACTCCACAATTTCAAACCTTCCTGTGGCAACTACCTTTGTTATTTGCATAGCAGACAGCTTGCCAGCTTTAATTATAATCCACAGGCCATTACAAGTTAGTTGTTGAACAAACAGGAGAATCTCAGTGAATGTATAATCAAGTATTTGGTTATATTGAAAGTTGTTTGTTAGAGCGAGTAAAGGATTATTTTCTTTATTACATTACTGTGGTGATGATATTTCTATTTGTCTACAAAGAAATGTCTTTCATTGCCTTCTATAATCGCTCTTCTGCCATTTTTCAGTTCTGCTGCAAATTCCTTAAAATGAAAAAGAAAGTGTAAACATTTAGACTACTTTAACAAAGACCAAGAAAAAAAGAATGTGCAAATATATAAATAATCAAGTCCCCAAGCAACAAAACTCATGCATGATTTGTCATACTGTATACTCTCATGCAGTGCTTTATTTGGAATTTGTTCTTCATGATATCAGAAAAGGGGATAAACAGAATTTCTTATTCAATGGCCAAGGATGCTCAGGTAGGGAAAATAAATGTGTGCCCCAAGGTCATGATCGCTTCTGCTGAGAACTAGAAGAATGACACTGTCTGGGGCATGCCCTCAGCCTCAGGGGAAACAGAGTTCTTCCTCCAGACATCTGTGAATGTCTTGGCTAGGCTGCTGCTGTTGGAGCTTGTCGCTGGCTCCTCGTGGGGGGAGTGTCCTAATGGGCTTGATGGAGAGAGACAGCACCACCCAGAGACAAAGAGGAAAGACGGGTCCTTCATATGGGTTCCAAGCACTTTATTGCCAGGAGAGTCCAGGGACAGGGAAAATGGCAGAGTCCAAGGGTGTTATACTTGCAACAAAAGGGGAGGAGGAGGAGGGGTAGTAGCCAATGGGGTACAACCAAGGGGGTTGAACAATAGAGGAAATAACCAATGGTGACAACACAGAGGCGGGAGCTAGAACTGGGAGCCAATAGAACATCGAACTGCACAGAACTTTCCAGAACCAGGGGATGCGGCCTCAGATCTTGGTTCCGCCCACCGACCTGCCTTCGGATTCACTTTCATTCATCCTTTGGATGGCTAGGGTCTGGTGGGTGTTTGGTTGCCACAGACCAGTAATTGGCTGGGCCACCGCAACAGAAGAAATACTATTTGCCAAGTCTCCTCTCCCCTAAAGCTAGACTGTGGGGTTTTATAGTGAAAAGCATAAGGATTTGTAGCATTTAGGTTCTCTTTTTCTGTATAAGTATTTACTCCATGAGAAAAGTCTCCTGAAATTCTGGAACTTCTAGATGAGCAGAAAATATCCCTTGAAGTTTAAAAAAGACATTAGAAGAGTGACTGATAGATCTAAATTAGCTCATGGAACCTGAGCTGATATTTACTTTCAAAAAAATTGCACGTATATATAGAATGTTAAGGGGTTGGAATGGACCTTACAGATTATCTGGTCCCAACCCCTCTGCCATGGGCAGGACACCTCCCACTAGACCAGGTTGCTCAAGGCCTCATCCAGCCTGGCCTTGAAAACTTCCAGGGATGAAGAACACACACAACCTCCCTAAACAACCTGTTCCCATGTCTCATCACCTTCACAATAAAGAATTTCCTCCTAATACCTTCCCTAAATTCCCTCTGTTTCAGTTTGTACCATTACTCCTTGTCCTGTCACTACAGTTACTGATGAAGAGTCCCTCTCTTGCTTCCCTATAGGTCCCCTTCAGATACTGGAAGGTGCTATGATGTTTCCATTCAACCTTCTCTCCTCCAGGCTGAACACCTCATCTTTCTTAGCCTATCTTCACAGGGGAGGGGTTTCAATACACTTTTAAACTTCACAGCCCTGCTCTGGACTTGCTTCAGTATTAGAATTAGATGAGTAAACCTGGTTCCAAGCAGTCAGGCATCACTTCTGTGATGCTGTCTTGCCTTTGCAATGCTTATGAAGAATCATTTTGTTTGTTTTGTTACAAACTGTACATACATTCATTACAATGGGATGGAACCCTGGGCAAATAGTTTCTCTGTCCAAGGTGTAGAATCCAGTGTTTCAAGTTCTAAAATTTCATCCCATTATTAGGAATGTATGTGCAATTTGAGAACCAACTCCTAATCCATAAAGTACAAAATTATTTGCCAGTACTGGCAGTAATTTTATGGGTTTTCCACAATGGACTTACAAGTGACTTATGGTGGACTAATGTGATTTTAATCTTACTTCATATTTTACATACAGACTGTGAATTTGTTAATTCTTCATTGAATTTTTTGAATTTGTAACAAGTAAATGCTAGGTTTTACACAGAGCAGCAGAAGAAAAACTTAGTCTACACCAAGTTAAAGGCAGCTTACCTACCATGTAACATGATAGTTCAGCTATAAAAGATGCAAAGGAAAATGAGTCTCAGTCAGATTTAAGGCAAATAATTCAGGCAGGAATATTATGAATGTATTAACAGAACTTGTGATGCACACTATTTACAGGCTCTAGAGAGATGTATACATGTTTTAGGAAAGGGGGTAAAGTCCCTACTTTTTACTATATGCTGGGGGTGGGAGTGAGCTTTCAGTACTGTTAACTGCTCTCCTGTCAAGAGGCTGGGATGTTGAACGGAAAAAGTCTTCCTGAGATGCTGGCTTTCATCCTCTTCTTTCATGGGCAAGCATATTATACAATGCAATCTATAAACTAAGCAACCTTCTTAACAATAATTGAAGAAATCTCCATCCATTAGAAAACTTCTATAACTACTCTGATAGTAAATAAGGCATTTAATTTCTATTCTAAGTTTATTCATGGCCAGTTGATATCTATTTGTTCTTATTAATTGTAGTTTAAATAGCTCACATATCTTCCTAGTGTTTATCTTTTCTGCTTTTCCAGACACCACTTCCCCCCCAATATATTTAGATTGAACAGTCATGTAAGAATTGGACCTTAATTTTCCAGGTTTAATGAGCCAAAGCTTTTATTTCTTCCATCAAGATAACTCTCCATTATCCTTATTATTTTTTAAGCCTTCTGTTCACTGATTCCAGTCAAAATGCAGCTCCCTGGATATGGGTGACCTTGCAAACTTTTCCCTTTCTTGGAATGTTACGTGCAAGTCATCACTGAATCTTTGACTGAATCATACTGTCTATTAATTAAATTCTTCAATTCCTTATGCAGTTATTTCATTAATGTCTCTATTTTAATTTTTTTTCCTCCTTTTCGTCCCCCAGTTAATCTGAAATCTTTTGCAACATATGTCTTCTTCTTGGCCAAGGTCTAACCACATTTTCCAAAACTACTTTTTTATCCAGCTTCACTATTACAGTTTTGATATTTACCTACACAATGTCTAAAAATGTATCATGTTTTATTGTAGTAACTATTTGATAAAGGAATATGCCACAACACTGTGGAATAACTGGGCTCTAATATTTATTAACAGCATTTGTTTAACATGTATTTTTGAAACTACTATTCTGCCCTGGAGATAATTTCTGATATCATGTATTTCTCTAGTAAATTCATACCAAAACCTGACCCATGGGTATTTATAAAAGATTTTCACTCCTTAGGCTTTATCTTAAAGACAGAGTCTTGGGAGCTTTATGCAAGGGAAGCTAAGTAAAATTTTCCCACTGATCCTGTATTTCTTCAACACAACATGCACAAGACTGAGCAAGTTGTAGAAATGAGGACAGTGACAGCAGAACTGACCTAGACTGTGCAAATCTTTTTCGATTTCTTCATCTTTTATGGGGAACAGGACTCATAAATGCAGTGAAGAATGCAGTGATGTAGAGGAACTTTTGCTTCTTAGTACTCTATTATTCTTCACATCTTGATCTTATTCAGGATAGATTACTGATATTCATCATTACAAAACATTTATTTCAGTCCTGTACTGAAATAAATACTGCAAAGTTTATATGGTAAAGTTTTGGTAGCAGGAGGCTGCAGGTGTGCCCTGTGTGAGAAGAGACTATGAGATACCCCCATGCTGGGCACAGACCACTTCAGCTGGCTCCAAAACAGAGCCACCAATGGCCAAAGCTGATCCCACCAGCAATGCTGATGGCACATTTCTGATAACATATCTAAGAAAGCGTAGATTTTTCATTATCTTGCACAGCTACTATTGTGCAGTAGCTGTGCAAAATAATGAAAAAACCTGAGAGAAACAGCCCAGCAGAAATTTGGGTCAGTGAAGGAGGGGAGGAGGTGCTCTAGGCATAAAAGCAAACATTCCCCTCAAGCCCATGAAGAAGACCACGGTGAAGCAGGTTGTTTTCCTGTAGTCCATGAATGATGATACCAGAGCAGACATCCACAAGGCAGCTTATGGAAAGCCTGTGCAGGAGCAAGTTTTCTGTCACTAACTGAGGCCCATTGGGTACCCACACTGGATAAATCTGTTCCTGAAGGACTGTTTCTTTTGGAAAGCACCCTTTCTGGAGAAATTCCTGCAGAACTGTATCCCATAGAAAGGAACTACATTGGAGAACTTCATGTAGTACTGTGTCCTGTGGAGCAGAGATCAGTGTGAAGAAGTAGTTCTGGCAGTGGTGAAGTGAGCTGGCAGCAAAACCTTTCTCCATCCCTCCTAAATGACATAGAGTTTGCAAATCCATCACACAAGACAGTGTTGCTTTTAAAATCTTACATTTTTTAAATGAACAAATCTTTCCCTCAAGAAAGCAAGCTGGAGCCCTTGTTATCTACACCTCTAGATCTGCCCCATTCTGTCTCCTTTTATATGTATATTGCTGCAAGTGCTTATCACCCCGTTTTCACGAAACTTTGCCACTATTGTTTTACGTGGCACTGCTGTATAATTTGCATTACATATGTGTAACTGGGCATTTTAGAAGTGAATTAGTTTCATAGTTTATCACAATATACAAGTCACAGAATGCACAAAGCCCATGAATTCATAGGGCATTTTGTTTAAACCAGTGACAGTCTTTACTAAGTTGAGTCATGAAATGGGTCCAATTTATTTGTGTATATTATGACTTTTCAGAACTTCTTCTTCCACAAGGTAATTAGATCAGTCTAATGATGTGAAGCAAATGTTCTGTATCTGATACACAAATGCTTTGATCAAAATTTTTATCTCAACCTCTCTCTTGAGACCCACATTGGGCTCCAATCAGACATGCTGGTTTTAACAGTAAAAGGAAATTAAACTCCAAATAAGTCACTGCCCTTCCCCCTCACCTTCTGGTAAGGGAGGGACAAAACCACACAGCACTAAACTTTTCCCCCTTTTCTGTAACCCAGACATCTGTGTATACTCTTTCACTAATACCTAGACAAAGACTCAATTTCAATGGGTAGTGAACACATATTCTTCATTCAACAGGAGATGACAACAGTAGATTTTCTAATCAAAATTTCTTGACAAAATGTGAGCAACTGTGAAGTTGAAATGTAGATCTGTAAATTATTTTCTGGGTTTTTTTGTTAAATAAAAATAATTCTATAGTTTCTGAAATACATCTTTAACATTATGGAAGAATTAAAGATCACACAAGCTGTTATAACGCTTCGGATTGTATAAACAGTATTTTTTAAAAAAATGTTTGAGGAAAAACACTCTACCTTATATTTTTTTCTAAGCAAGTTTCTTAGTCTTTTAGAACGCTGATGTAAGTTTAGAAGAGGCTTCCTAATACAGCAAGAGAAATTTTTTCATTAAAGGGAAATGAGATACCAACATCTATGCAGGAGACACCGAATTTGATTTGGATTCCTTTAGGAAGCTGACTACAAAACATGGAGTTTAGACTGCAAACACAGCCTCAACTGGCAAAATTGAAAATTATAGCTTGACTGTGCTGAGAATAATATGTTAATGTTAAAGCCTGTCCCATAGTCTCCCACACTAACTTGTCAAATTTAAGTATACAGAATTTTAATCATAAAAATAGTAAATCTCTTTCTAGGTTTCCCTTACCCAGCCATTATATTGGTTTATATGTGAAGTACACACAGTATATATCACCATTAAAAAATACATTCAAATCTCAAGATACCAAATATGCATCAAAACTTGGACAAAAATGATCAAAACCTTATGACTCACACATAAGTGTGAGCACTCCAGAAGTGCTCAACATCTAGACTGAGCTGGGCAAAAGACTGGCTCTTTGAAAAATGGCCTCACATTTTGTCTCCATGGCTTTTTATGAACCCTTAAAGAAAAACATGATTCATTTCCCTGAGCAGCAATTAGCTCAGGAAGTCATCTTCATATGATTACATTTTGCTGCAAAGGATAAGATGAATCTGACCTACCAGGGAGCATACTGGTAGTTGCTTCTAATTACTTCATTTGCACTATATCTGTGTTTAATCTGTACATTCAACCACATGGTTTCACTGAAGCATACGGATTTTTTTTTCTTTTTTTTCCTTCCTGAAACAATTTTTGTAATTCTAGGATAATCTAGATTATTTTCTTTTTTTTTTTTTTTTTGTTATTAGGTTTATATTTCAGTACATCTTCTGATCATATGTATCAAAATTAGTTTATTTTATCCTTTAATGGCCATGAAAAACCTTATTCATTATTATCATCACTTCCTATTATTTTCTCTGTATTGAATAATTTTGATACTGTTATTCAGAGTCAAGATATTTTTTGCTAATTCATTAACCTTTGATAGAATAATGGATTATTGTCTGAGCCATTTACTAGGAAACATTGCATGAGAAATAAAATAGAAATAGTGACCTTATCAGTTAGTAATTTTAAAATCTTCAGATCACTGAGACTTTGACCTAAGTTAAGACAAAAATACAAAATCTATGAGACAGTCAATTTTAGTTACACAATACTGGGCATTTATTAACAGCAAGACTATTCTCCCAAAATATTTACATTTATCAAATATTTACTTGCTACTTATGCAACTAAGATGTCACACTAGCACATAAAAGTTTTGTGCTTTCTTAGCTTCACACAGTTTGTAACTTTTTACCAATTATTGCCTAAGATAGCGTTCTGCTGTCCATCTTTCACAAATCTGACCTCAAAATTCTTAAAACCAAAGCCAACTAAAAACCCCCAGATGTGTATTATAACACCACTAAACATTAAGAAATTCTGATTACTTTGAAAACTACTACCGTTGTTATTTTTAATTCTTTTTTTACCTTGTACCCATTTTGTTTGTCCTACTGTTCTCTGTCAATGCCAAGTTGCTTCTATGGTTTTTAGCATGCTGTCTTTTTCTCTGAATTAGGATTTCAGTAAAAAAGCTATCAGCCTACGGGAAGGAAAACCAATCTAGCTAAAGTCTAATGTTTATCAATATTCAGAAACCCTGGGCAGCCTGCCAGATGTATTACTTCAGATTTAATTTGGTTATAGAATAACAATGTGTGACTTAAAATTAAAATGTACTATTCAGCAAATATCAGAGTTTGTCAAAAGTTGTCTCCATAAAAGACAATGAACTCTGTGTCTTTGTGGATGTATTTTAAGCTTGGAGAATGTAAAGCCATCTTTAGGACACTTCAGGTTTGAAAATATGACTAAAAGAATAAATCACCTTGATTTGAATGAACTGGAGCATCACCTGGGTCTCTCCACCACTCACAGCTAATTAAGATCTTTACAATGCCCTGAACATTTTAACTTTTAGAAATTTGTAATGGAGTAAAATTGCACCCACATTTACTGTGGGTTATTAAAAACAATTCATCCTGCTTGACAAAAGTATAAATTGAGAAGAATGAATATTCTTGATGGCTATCTACCTTATCAAAAGTGAAAACAAAATCAGTTAAGATTTACACTGAAAAGAGTCTAATACAAATAAGGACCAAAAATATATGCATAAAACTTCAAAGCTGAACGTCAAGAAAATTTGATTTAAGATTTTTTATTTAAGATTGTCTAGATTTTGTCGTAGCCTCTGGAGGCAACTTTGCTGCATGTTTCATTGTTTAAGAAAAAAATGTAGGAGATAAAAAATGGGAAAGAAACACAATACAAACAAGTCCTCAGATCAAAGTCCATGGCAGATGAAAGATTCCGTTTGCTAGATTGAGAAAGAAGAATTGAACACCTTAATTTCCTGAAGATAGACCTCTCATATTGGCTGAACTTTCCAGAGAGCATGTGAGCTCTAGGTCCCCAGGGGTAAGAAAACAGGAAAGGAAGGCAAAAGACCGGCATGGCTGAATCAAGACCTACTATCTAAACTAAGGGACAGAGGGCACAGGCAGTGGAAGAGGGGCAGGAGTCCTGGGAAGACTATAGGGATGCTGCCTGGTTGTGAGGGATTGGGTCTCAAAGGCAAAGCTGTATCTGGAGCTGAACTTGGCAAAGAATGTAAAGAATAAGAAGTAGGGTTTCTACAGGTATGTAAGCCAGAAAAAGAAGGTCAAAGAAATCATACTTCCTCTAATGAGCTAAACTTCATTAAATAATAATTGTTATTGGCTGAATCAGAAGACTGGCAACAGTGACATATTTAGACACTGACCTATATTTTCTTACTGTTACAGAACACACATACCATGTACTTTAGCTGTATAGAACTTCCATTCTTTGAGGAATTTTTAAACCTGCTCATCTTATAAACAAGCTCTCATAAAAAAAAAAAATCATGTTTTTCCACTTAAGGATAGGATACTAAGCTAACTAAATAGATTTTAGATGTAATAGCAGTAGGCACTCTCTTCTTGGATTGGATTAGAAGAGACCACTGCATGCAGTTAAATATTGATGTCCTAATGCCTTTTCAATATATTTAATTATAACATTCTATTCACTTCATATGCAAACCTATGTTCAAACATCAATGTCAAAAGTAAGTCTATGACCATCAAAAGTTACCTTCTTTTTATAGATATTGCAGAATGATTCCAAAAGTCAAAATTATGTTTCTTGAAAGCTATTTGATCTCATTTTAAATTCCAGTTCTTGGCTTATTCACCACCACCTGTGGTGAGGGTTTCAATGTTTAATTATCTTCATTTCTAGGCAATCATATCTTATTTAAAGCGTAACTTTATGTAACCTTTAAT
Source organism: Dryoscopus gambensis (assembly GCA_013389985.1). Classification (NCBI taxonomy): domain Eukaryota; kingdom Metazoa; phylum Chordata; class Aves; order Passeriformes; family Malaconotidae; genus Dryoscopus; species Dryoscopus gambensis. The sequence continues at coordinate 2,344 of WEIT01019493.1, read as the reverse complement.
TCAAGGCCTTGGATCATCTAAGTTTTGTGATTGCTTACACATTGTGCATAGTGACCAAGTTATGTTTCCCATATTTCTCTTTCACAAGATCATCAGACTGAAGCCTTCAAGACTCACAGCTAAGGCCTTCTCCTGGTATTTAAATACTTCTTATGTTTCTTCTGTTGAATGTCTTCTATACTTCTTGAAGTTTTGCCATCTGAATCAGACATAATATTGTAGAAACAAGCTTTTCAATTCTCTTCTGCTCAATTTTTTAAAAAAATTTGTTCTCTGAAGGACTACAGGAACCTTTAAACCAGCTACAACACTGAACATAGAATTTGAGGCAAAATGGCCATTTATGAACACCTTCAAATTCTTCTCTGAGTTGTTGTTAACCTTGCCTGAAGTTCCCTGTCCTAAAAATATTGTTTATGTTCTTTCCACCAAAAGTGTTATTATATTAAGATTCTTCTACTAAAATATGTTTGGCTCAACAGTGCTCATTTATTGGAATAGTTTGGATCACTCCATAAAATTTATAACTGTTTTTTTATTTACTGGCCTATAAATGTGTGTCACATGAAAATTTTATTGCAGAGACATTTTATAAACTGGGTATCAGTGAAAGCATTGGGAAAAAGAACAGTGTTACTACCAACAACTGCATTTGGAGATCTGTCAGCAAGACTATTTTTTAATCTAAAAATACTGATTAACTCAATTGAATAGATATATATAAAAAATTACAATTTATTTCTAATTAGATACATTTTATGTCATCACACTTTATTATACACTTTTGTAATTTGTCCAGAAACAAATAAATAGAAAAAAAAAGGTACTTTATGAGGCTTAGTTTTCATTAGATATTTCTGAAAGCATTAACAGTAATTTTTAATTTTCATTATTTTTCAGTAAAAATTCCTAAATAACTGTTCAGTTACTCTGGTATTAGGCTAATCAAACTGGAGTTCCTTTGGACAATGTTTTTATGTCACCTGTGCTCTGTTGTTTTTCTTCCAAAAATAATATATAGAATAGTTTTTCAACCTGTGAAAGACTTATATATTCTACCTTTAATTCCCTCTTGTGCTCTTTCTCCTCTTATGAGGAACACCATATATTTCACACATGGAGATGAAGGTGCAACTACTTATGATGAAAGGTTACATTAAAAAGAGTAATAGTTTTGCAAAAAGCAACAACAAATAAAGGAATCCTAAAATAGTAGAACCATATAAATCATCACTGAAAGGAGGTTCAGGATCTCTCTGAGTCCTACTTTCTGCCTGAAAGAGTACTGTCACCAATGATTGCCACTCAGGATCAGTTCACCCAGGGAAAAGTCTAACCAAGACTCCAATTTTTACTAGATTTTTTAGATGAGTACTTGTAGTCAAGACTTTCTAGCCAGGACTTGAAAATCTTGAATGATGTGCATCTCCATAATCTCCCTCGCTAGCCTTTTCAGCACTTCTGCACTCACTTGCCAGTGAAGAATTTTTTGTTTCCTAATGTCCAGTGTAAACCACACAAACCACAAAAATTGCCCATTTCTGTTTTGCTTGTCAATAACAAGAACAGTTTTGCCTCACCGTCTTCGTTTCTTCAAGAAGATTTATGTAGATTTTGCATTGCCCCCTAGCCTCTGCTCACTGAGCTAAGTAACCCTCTTCTTTAACATCACATGCTCAGGTTCTTAACCACCTCACTAACTGAGTCTGGAAATTCAGCATCATTCTTATATTAGCCTGGGCAGAAGGAAGAGATTTTATTCCAGGTACGGCTTCCCCAGAGATATGAAGAGGGAAATTATAAGAACTCCTCTTGTTGAACTGAAGTTCAATATGTTTCGGCTAGCAGAGTCTCTCTGGATTAACACTGACATTTTAATTGTTCCCTATTATTCAGCATCAGTTCATTTTTGGGCTCCATCTTGGTGTATGTCTGCTCACTGAGGGCTGCCAAGCAGTCAAACCATTCAACATTCCCCCTTAGAGTGGAATAGTCCAGGCAATTTTAAGTCTCATTTACATAGGACTGCTTATCCATATCAGTTTCTGAAATATGAAAAGCCTCATTTAAATTATGTCTGCCATGCTCCCCTCATTAAATTAACCAATTTCTTCTTCACAGCTGTCCTGGTACAACATATGTGTATTACAATATCTATCAGAAAGACTGTGAGATAAACCATGCAAGTGATTTACATGTTCTGAGCAGGACATGTACATTCTAATAGTCCATTACAATTGAAAGACTACTGTGGTGGTGCAAAAGAGGATTATTAATTCATTGTATACAAAACTTGGTATCTTCTGTTTTCCCCCAAACGTTAATTGTTGGAATCCAGCAGTAG
>WEIT01019492.1:1201-29587 GCA_013389985.1 Dryoscopus gambensis | reverse complement strand
CTAAATATCCATTTCAGTTCTCATCTGAGCCTGCCACAGTGTTTGCGCTGCACAAATCTATTTACTCAGGGGAAATGGTTTCTGAGCATAGCAGTACTAGTCCAGAAGCAAGATGTTTGTTTGCATTTATTGTGTTTTGGTATTTACTGTAAGTGTAGAATGTTTATGTGACGGTGTTATCATTTAAAATAGGTAATCATGCTGCTATAAAACTGCCTTGTGTAGATGCACACCTCTACTTCTCCATATGTGGGCACTTGTTATTTTTCCCACGCAAAGGCTTGTGTGCAGGCATGCATGCAGTATGCATATTTTTAATATACATATTATGTGTAAATATGTATATTTATACATACATATGTACATACATAACAGCTGTGCTCCTCTATTTTAACTCTAGCAGCCTTTGCCTCTCTGTTTTTACCATTTCACTTTCCAGCAAATGTTCTTGGTTTGGTTATCTGGTGCCAGATTAGGTTTCTGTTAATAATTTAGTGAAGCCAAGTAAGGAAGGAGACAAATGTAACTCTGAGAAGCACTGAGCATCTTCTTGTAAATTCATATCCCAATTCCTTTTCTCAGTAGAAACTCTATTGTACTTCAGCAACATCAAAACCTTCTTTAACGCTCTTTTGCCTCATGGTTGAGGTGAAAAACCTGTTAAGTAACGTCTGTTCACAAGCTCAAATTATTTTTATTGATGCCAGTGCATTTCTAGGGAACTCTTACTGAACTTAAATGTGTATCCTTTCAAACTTTTTTTTCTGAGAGTTTTAAGCACTCCTCCAAAATTGTTAGGTACTGCAGGTGATGGAGTCATATAACACCATTGACTGCAATGGAGTTCCTGTGAGAATCAATGTGGTGTGCTTGATGGTTTTTTTTCTGTGTCTTTAAATACTGTTACCCTTTATTGATTTGATTGGTATTGAATGATTAGTAGGTGTGGACTCTGTATTTTCTCAATAAAATAAATACTGGAAGTTCATGAGGGATTGTTTTTATTCCTTTCATATCATTTAGAAATGGTATGAAAGTAGTTCAGAAAGACATATAGAAAGACAGAAAGCCTGACAGAAGATGTAAAGGAAACAAAAAAATTTCCAGACTGGGGAATGCACAAGGATACACTTGTATATCACACATACAGCCTGTGTGGCAAACTTGTTTATGGTCAATACAGAATCTTCTGTGGAAAACAGGTACATCCTCCAAATGTTAGCCTAGAAATCTTTTCCTGTTGCTAAGTGTAGTTTAAAGCTGCAAGCCTTAAAGTCTTTCATTAGCATGCAGCCCACATGTGTTTATATTCTTGTGCCCCATATGCTTGTCTATGCATTTCTAGTTTTCTCTCTTACTTGTTAAATAACGAATCCATCCTCAGCCTAGTCACATGTAGGTTTTTCTCCCTTTCCTTTTGGAGAATATCTCCCTTACTCATTTTCAGATTCTGAGTGTCTGTGTCCTTCATCACTCTCTTGTTTGGGATTACTGATTTATATGGAGACAGTTTGTATCCACAGCATCAGAGGTTAAAGTATGTTATGAAAACGAACATCAGCCACATCTTTCTTCCCTTAAAAGGGTACGCAAGACCTCGATGTTCACCAACAGAATATTATTGCATGCTCTAATGATTTGGGCAGACAAAGTGAATGAACATTTATGAGCCGTTTGTCACAGGAATTCCTCAATGTCCTGTCATAGGAAGCCATCATGTTCTAAATTAACCAAGTCAGTCACTGAAGACAGGAAAATAGAAAAATTTGTCTAGAAAAAAGAAAAAGGGATTTAGCTTTATTTTTTATTATCATGAAAAAAAAAAGTGTGTATGTATTGTTCAGGCTTCCTTTCTTAGAAGTTACCTTTTCCTTTATTTTGCTGACACCTCATGAGGCTATAAATGTGATGTATTGGAACTGATCTAGAATATAATCTGCTACTGAGTTGTGTGTTTCTCCAGTCCAGGTAATTATTTTCTTAAACGTTTCTGACAAAAAATTTCTGAATTGCAAATAAAACCAAATGACAAACAGATATGTAGGAATTGCCTATCGTAAAAATCCAATCTGTATTCCTAAATCTCAAGGGTTTCAGCTGTTCAACCCTAATGCAAGAACACTAAAGTCTGTTAGACATGAGCAGCAAGTAACATGATACAGAAAATGAGAAAAATATGTAGAAATGGCTTGCACTGTTCTGGATCAGGGTGCAGTTCACGTTGCTTGGTCACAGATAAGTTATGCATCTGCTACTACATGACATAAGTTATCAAGCAGAGACCATAATTTGCTGTTGGGTTTTATTGACAAGAATATAGGGGAGTTATTCCATGTTAAAGATTTGACTACATAATTCCCTTAATGTTTGTGTGCACACATATTTTTGAATAAATACAGAATCACAGACTAGGTAAGGTTGGAATGGACTACAGTAGGTCATCTGGTCCAACTTCTCTGCTCAAACGGGGTCATCCAAGAGAACACTGTACAGGATTGTGTCCAGATGGTTCTGCAATATCTCCAGTGAGGGAGAATCCACACCCTCTCTGGGAAATCTGCTCCAGAGCGTGACCACATGCCTTCTGCAATATCTCCAGTGAGGGAGAATGAACTTCGTGTGCATCAGTTGCTTCCCGTTGCCTCTTGTCCCGTTGCCCAGCACCACTGAGCAGAGCCGGGTCCATCCTCTGGCACCCTCCTTTCAGCTACTGATAGACATTGGTGAGGTCCCTTCCCAGCTGTCTCTCCTTGAGGCTGAACAGACCCAACTTCCTCAGCTTTTCCTCGTAAGATGAATGCTCCAGCCTCTTATTTATCTTCGTTGCCCTCCACTGGAGCCACTCCTGGAGCTCAATGTATCTCTTGTAGTGAGGAGCCCAGAACTGGACACAGCCCTCCAGAAGAAGCCTCAGTAGGGATGAGTAGAGGGACAGGATCACCTCCGTCAGCCTTCTGGCAACACTCTTCTTTGTGGACTGCTGCAGAGGTGCCTGCATACTGTTATTCTTAAGAAATTTAGCACCCTATGGTTAAGAAAATTACCTAAAATTACCTGTTATGATTCCTACTGTATTGCTAAAGCTGATGGCTAAAATTTCTATCACAGGATCAAATATTCAAATCAGTAGATAAGAGTTCAAATAGGGAACTTGAAGAGAAAAGTCTTTAATCTTTTTGAGTGATATCTTCCATGACTAAGAAGTAAAATGTTTGAAAAGTAAGCACAAAATGTTTTGAGAGAAGTGCAGTTAATTTGCTGTGAGGATTCAGCATACTAAGAATTAAGGGAAAGAATTCAGAACAGATGATGAAACATTTCAACCTCCATCCTAATATATTAATGCTTTCTCTGAAAAGATGTTGTGTATTCAAAACATCCATAATACTGTATGTGTACATAGAACATCTTAATTTTGGATCCTGTTCTCAAGGACTAACATAATCTGTTGTCTGAAGATGTTCATTAAAATGCCTTCATTCTCTAGTTTTATACATATATGGACAGAGACATAATGTACAAGGAGAGTATGGACTGAGACATCTATTTTGAATGAAGACAGTGTAAAAAATTATTGTGTTAAGAATACACATGTACTCACACAATTTGAAAAAATACACAAATATTCTCCTCTACTTATGTAGAAAATACCCTAATATTCTTCTACTTAAGTCCAGCAATGACTAACTCTGGTTTAGGTAAGTTATGTGGACCAGTAGCAACAGTCTCCTTTGTCAGTTGTTCAAATAATAAGTGTTAAATATTAGTGAAGTATTAATAATTCAAAATTTTAGAAAATGTATGATGAAATGGCTTTGGGTTTGTTTGGTTTGGGTTTTTTCCCCCAAAAGTGATTATAACCAAACAGAGGGTATCTGGTCCTTGGTACTTGCAATTTACCTGCATGTACAGGAGCAGCTGAAGATAACAAATCCCTTGTTTCAATAACAAGGAGAAAGTTTAATGAAACTTCCACAGCTGGCTTTAGGTACAGGGGATGTATAGGTCTTGGCACAGTGATGCCTTACAGTTAAATGGTGGCTGTGTGACTCTGAGTCTAATATTGCCATTTAGGTACAAAGCAGTCCAAGCACAGAAGTCAGAAGGTATATTTCTTCGGTGTGTAGAAGGATGGACAGAATAGATGTGTCTAACACATGTATTCCACATTGCATTCAAGGATGTGGTAATTACAAGCATGCATGGTGCCTATGTAAATGTGCAAATGAAATATTTCATAAATAAAAGCATACTTTCATTAACACATTTTAAAACTTGCTTTTGTGTTGTGAAATCTATTTGCTTTCAAGCTTTTCTAGTAATAATTATAATTTTCTACAGTTTCCAAAGAAAAATAGTATTTTCTACAAGATTTAAAATGCTTATTGAGGGCAGGATTTCAATAATGAGTAAGTAAGTAAGGAACAATTACATAGTTAACTTCTTACTGTTGTATGACAAATTTGAAAAGTTGTCCAACAGTATGTAAGTCAGGGGCATGAAAATGTACTTTAGTGTATGCTGTGATCTGTAATATTTTGTAGGGGGTATTTATATACAGAATTCGGTGTTCTACTTAAATGTTTTACTTGTCAATTCACAAGTGTTTTTTTCTTTTCTCTCGTGCTTTAAGGATTTATAAGCCAATATTAATTTACTGTAAAGTATTGCCCCAGTTTGGTGTTGGCACTCCCTTTTATTATTTGTCTCATTGCTAATGAGGTAACCGTGGAAAAACAAGGCCTTACCTAGTAGATCTTTATCTCCTCACTCACAGCTGCCTCCTACACAGGTTCCCCAGTCACTACTAGTAATTAAGCAACAAATACATAAAAAGAAGCTAAACAAAACAGTGTAGTAGGTGGATTTTACTGCAGTGTGCGGAATCTGTTGCTCAGACCTGCAGGCAACAGAAAACCTCTACATGTCTCAGTGAAAGAGTGAATACTGTGTTGTTTCTTAGTCTGTATAATGTGAGCTGTAATAGCAGTCTCTCCAATCCATCTAGCACCTGAACATGTGTATTTTTTAATCAGCAAGGACAGACTAAGTCTCCATATGCTTTTTTTCTTAAGCTTGTAGTAAAATCTTATAACTAGCCTTTATTAATCTACTAAAGTAGAACTTGCCTGTCGTGTTTATATGCAAAGCGTAGAGGAATAAATGTGACCTTAAATGCTGTTGAAATCTCAGTATTTAAATCTTTACTTTGACTTGCAAAAGAAGCTGTTTCTTGCTCACACTCGCAGTCTGTGGGCGTTGCTGTGTGCAGGTGGGCCCCTGGGACCCTGGCACCAGTCAGGCAAACTTCTTCCTTTCCTCCCTTTCCTTCCTTTCTTTTCGTTCTTTTCCTTCCTTTCCTTCATCTACACCTGTCTGAGAGGGTCCAGAGGAGGGCCACAGAAAATATCAGAGGGATGGGACATCTCTCCTATGAGGAAAGACTGAGAGAGTTCGGACTGTTCAGCCTGGAAAAGAGAAGGCTCTAGGGAGACTTCATAGAACCTACCAGAACCTAAAGGGTGCCTATAAGAAATGTTGGGACAGACCTTTTAATAGGGCCAGTTGTGAGAGGACAAGGGGTAATGGTTATAAACCAAAAGAAAAGAGTGTAGGTTCAGACTAGAAAAAAGGAAGATTGTTCTTTCCATGAGCATAGTCAAACACTGGAAGAAGTTACCCACAGAGGTGGTAGATACCACACCCATGGGGGTGTTCTAAGACAGGCTGGATGGGGCTCTGAGCCTCCTGATCTAGTGGGAGGTGTCCCTGCTAATGGAGGACACCTTCCAACCCAAACTGATACTATGGGGGTTTTTTGTGGAGTAGAGCGCCATCTTAGCTAGCTTAGAGAAAGAGGTGTTAATTATCATTAAGAAAATTACTCAAATAAAAAAAATAAGTCTACATGTTTCTAAGGTCCGATGTTACTCAGTCTTCCTGCCCTAAGAGCTTGTAAGGAGGCAGGGTGTACTCCTATTCCATACATACCCGTTTCTCTCAGTCAACCGAGCTAAAATTCTCACCCTTCACTCACACCTTAAAAAACTAAATAAAAGCTCAGCAATTCTTAAAAAAAATTAAGCAAATAAATACTAAGTTAAAGGGAAAAATACTGTAAAGCAGAAGAAAAAATGTCCCTTTGGAGTGTTAATATGGTTTACATTCAAAGAGGAAGTCATTTTTGATTAACAAGGAGGTAATGTTTCCCCACAAGGGTGGGTCGTAGATGATGAATAAATAATGCAATCAAATATAAAATTAACTTTATTTAAAAAGCTGATTTGCATGTTAAGAGCTTATTGATGTAGTATTTTGTTTACTGATATTGTTCTGAGGCAATTTTGTAACAAATAGAGACAGGGAAAGGTAACAGCATTCAGTTTTTCAACACAAATGCATTTATATTGATTACTTCTTCTTCTAAAAAATTTGTGAGCTTTTTCATCTCTCTGCATCAGAATTTCTTTGGCAACTTTTTTTTTATCATAATTGAATGGTTTTGAGCGTATGGCATAAAAGAAATTTTTGTTCTCCATTTCTCTTTATTGCTTTGTGTCATACCAAAGAGAAGCAATAACATTCAGTTTCCTGACACAGTTAGGTAAGGAGGGAAGAGTCACGCTGTGCCAAAGGGGAGGAGTGGCTAAAGGACATGAGCTGCACTTACCTTGTCCAGTACAGTGCTCCCCTGGGATTTGGATTAATTACAGTAGCCCATCGATGGGGCCAAGGCTGGGGCAAAGGATCAGTGAGATATAAATGGCCCTGCTCTCTGTTGCAGACAGTATTTAGCCTTGGGGCTTTCCACTGAGAGAATGGGAATTCAGTGTATTTTGGTAATACAGTTAGCCTTCGTTTTCCGTAGTCTCCTGTGAAACTGATTCTGTAACAGGTTTCTAGCAGAAACGAGAAGAGAGTTCTTGTGTTTCTATTTTGCTTTTCATTGTGCAGCATGGTAGTATTGTGGTATCCTTCTGTGATTTAACTGTAACACTTGCACTATATTTTACAATTGCATAATTTCAGGTAGTATGTCTCCTGAGGACTATATTTCATGATCCTACGTGCCACCAGGAAGGCTTTATTAATAAAACTTTGAGAAGATATAAAATGATTCTTCTCCAAAAGTGCTCGTTGCTTCTGATTAACATTGAATGTATTTGATGGAAGTGTTTCTCTAGCTGACTTGTGTAGTAAATTAAAGCCTGAGGTTGCAGGACCAAGAAAAATTGAATTTATTTACTAGCTCATGTTTCTGTTTATGAAGGTGAGTTGATGGGTTTCCATTACAACCTGGTTGTGTAGCAATATAGCACACCTGCTTTTCAGAAGACAGTGTCATAAAGCACTCACTTGAATTGTCTTGTCATTCATTGCAAAGGTCATTGTATCCTGTGCTGTATAAATATAAATAAAAGAGCCAGAGTGTGTGATAAATCTGTTTTAAATACAACAATTAACTCTGGTAGTCATGATAGATATGTTACCTATCGGGACATAACCCAAATTTTTTTGGAAAAGTTAAAAAATTTTAGATGATTGATAAATTGATAAATCTGAAGCTGGCAGATGTAATAAACATATCTCACTATTTAGATATATTTAAAGTCCTTTATGCTTCCAGAAAGTCAGACACACATTGTACTTCAGACATCAGTGAAATCTTCGATATTATACTGTGCAGTGGGAAACTGGAAGAGATTGTATGAACATTTTAAAATGGGAGGCTTTGTAACTGTAATGTAACTCCTACAAGAAATAAAATGCCAAGCAGTGGAAGAAATTTGTGGAATGGTACTTTTAAAGTGGAAATATTTGATGCTATTTCCTTGGGATTGTTGCCAAAGCAATGGTGATGTGCTGAAAAATAACAGGACTGAGAGGTTTCTGAAGGTATTGGTGAAAATACTCAGTCCCATTAGGTGAATCTGAATAGACAAGGAAAGCATGTTTGATTTTCTTTTAAGTGATTTTTGTGATGCCCTTATTTCAAACATGAGGATTTCCACTTTGCAAATAAGACATCAACACTGCCTGATTTTTCATGGCCAAAGTCATTGCCAATGACAACTGTGAGATGGATGCCTTTGCATATTCTTCAAGCTAACTCTGAAGAATCCATGCTTACCTCTGGCTTGGCACTAAAATGTAAGCTTTTTTAGAACAGAATAGAACAGCTATAGTGCAGTGATGCCATTTCAGGGTGCTGAAAAAAGAATGGAAAAGGCATACCTCTGAAGGTAGAAGTCCCATGCATGGGGCTGACAGCCAACAGAATACTCCATTTGTGGCTGAAACATTGCTAAAGACTATTTTCCTCCTGCAAAAGTCAAGTGTCGGTGGGTGACAGAACCTGAAAACTCATTTACCGTGGCAAAGGGAGGGAAAAACACTGTGAACACTCAACCAGAGCAAAGAGGTCCTGAGAAGCACAAGCTGGGAACACTCCTGGGACTTCAGTATTTTATAGCATGGGGAAATGTCCATTAATAGCTTTGGGATCTAATTCATACTCTACTTTACAACAGGTATTTTGCAATGCGAGGCTGGTGTACCTACAGTGATAACAGCTGCAGCTAATGAATGTCCCTATGACAGGCTTATTGCCATGGAAACAAGAAGGGTTGCAGACTGCTTGATTTATAGAAATTACAGCTTCAATAAAGCATTTCTTGCTCTTTTGAGTTCTGATTTAATTAGAAAGAAGAGTGATCTGTACAGTGTAGATGCTATCTCCAGCAGTTATTGGAGCTGTATATTAACAAAGCTGCTGGCTTGCTCCATCTTATTTTTACTGCTAAGCAGATCCTAATCTACCTGTCTAATCTGCTGGAACTGTTACTTTAAGGGTAACCCAAACTTCATAGTATGGTCTATGATTATATAATCACTGCCTGGAAGCATGGCCACCATTGTGTTAACAGGAATCTAGAAAAGAAATTACCTCAAACTGTGGCTGATCCTAATTTGCACTTAGCCATTAAAATGATTGTGTCTATAAGGCAATTTTTTTCAAACTAACTTGCTTTCAGAAAGTTTGGTTAATTTTTTATATATTTAAGGCTATACCAGAAATAGAGTGTTGCATCTTCTATGCCTCTTTGAATGAATTTCTGAACCCTAATAAGTATATTTGAGGAGTATGTGTTTGTCGTACCTTGCCCCTCTTTCTTAGAGATAGAAAAGCTGATGAGGTCAGAAATTCTGGCTGAGATAGTATCTAAAAATAAGTAAAACCCCTTGTAGCAAAAGTTCTGTCTGATGGCACTAACATGTGTTGCACTAATTCATAAGCCAAAGTGCCAACAGTTTGCTGCAGAAGTCAAGAGGGGTAGTGCAAAACAAGAAATGTTTATACACATAGAGAGGAATGATATATGCATACATATGGAAATAAAACAGAATTGTAAATGGTGATATCTAATTTGAAAAAAAAAAATTGTTTATTTCCATGCAAGATGCATAGCTCAATTTTAGAAATAATTTTAATAGAAAAATGAAATAAATTAGACCCTAGATTCTATCTGACTTCTCTCTGTACAAGACTCTGCTTAGAAGGATAAACATTTTAGAAGTTCCCTAATATTCAAGCTGCTATGTTTTGAGTTTCACTAAGTACTGCCATTCCCTCCCTTCTCCCTCATTCAATATGTTTTGAATATTTTAATGCAGAAATAGCCATTAAGGTGACTCTACATAATACACACTCCTGCTAACACATCAGAAAAAACCAAATCTCCTTTCAAGTGCTGTCAGCAAAGAAGTTTAGAATAAATCTAAAAATCAACTGTTGCAAGTTTTGAAAGGAACAATTGCTGCCATAGGCTGATGAGTAAGACCATTACAAATAATAATTGAGAAAAAGACATTTTTATTAAGTGTTTACACCCTCTTTGTCCAAAATAACTGTTGACTTGTACAATTAATCATGTATACTCGGAAGCCCAGATCAACCATCTTCATGTCATACATACACAGTATAGACAGGTTTCTATAGGGCTTAGGAACTAGCCTAATGTATAGCATGTATATAAATATGTTGTCATGGTTAGACACTGGACACAAGCTAGTGCCCCATGAAAATATATTTTTACTAATAATGGTTGTGAGATGTGATCAGGAACAGAGCAGAGCAGGCTCCAACTTTAGAAATAAGAAAAAAAAACTTTATTAATCTATACTAAAGGAGAGAAACACATAGGGAACATGAAAACTCTCCGAAACATTCCTCTTCCTCCCAACTTCCACCCTTCCCACAATCAGACAAAACCTTGGATTTCCTGATCGGCTAACAATACTTAAATAATCAATTCTCAGTTCATCTAAGAAGAGAGGAGTCTCTCTTGCAAACCATAGTGTCCTTCCATGTCTGGTGCTCTCACCACCAATCCATGGACCAAGACGGCCCTCAGGATTCAATGACGCTTTGCCAAGTACCAGAAGCTCCTTTTTTGGGACAAAACCGCCCCCCCCATTTTATAACCCCTGGGGCCGAGGGTTTCTTCTGCTCTGAAGAGAGGGGGCATAACCACACCCTCTTCCTGGTCTTCTGCTCCGAAGACAGAGGGCAACACCACACCCTCTTCCTGGTCCTCTTCGCTGAAGACAGAGGGCATCACCCCACCCTCTTCATCCTCTCTCCTTCTTCATCCACTTGGCATCAGCATCACTGCAGCAGGTCGCCTCATCTGGCATCTAGCCACTGCATCCACCTAAATGCAGTCTCACGCATTAAAGACAGATTGTTCAGTCTATGGCCATACAAGATAAGTCCAGCCATAAGCCACTCCATCAATCTCCTCCCACCAAATTCTTCCCATCAATTCCTCTAACGTCACAGGATTCCAGGCTGTCTCTCTTCTCACTCTAAAACACTGCACAGAAGGATTAATGCTTCATAAAGCTTTCTTTTCCCCAAGGAAGAGAAGGGTTAAAAAAGTCTCTGTCTCTACTGCCAGGACTCTCAAGGCCGGGAAACCTCCCCCGCTCCAACTTTTCGGCCGGCACAGACAGTCTCTCTCTCTGGGAGGGGGGCGGGTAGAGAACCATTTCCTCGTCTCTCCACCCTTCCATCCTGCAGAAGTTGGCTGAGTCCATTCCCTTCCACCTCTCTCTCTCTCTCTGGGCTCCGGCCTACCTCTCATCCTCAGGCCCCATGGCTTCAGGCCGCATGGCTGCCCCTCCCCCACCCAGGCCCAGGCCCAGGTCGGGTGGGGGAGGACATCTGCTCCCTTCTACGGCCGGAACACAAAAGGAAGTTGGTCTGTGAATCTCTCCTTTATCTCCCCATGTTCTCAGAGGTGACACATCTCCTTAGTGGCCACACCAGATGTCAATATTCACTTCTAACCCATGATTGGTTTGACTACACCTTCCTTAAAAAACTTCCTTCCTGTCAAACTAGGACATATGTCCCAGGAGTAATTTGTCTCAAGGGTATACTATTTATCAATTTCCTTTTTTTAGTGCAAACTGGGAAAGGGAAAATTAATATTGATGATAGGTCAAGCACTATAACTGCATTTTAAAAATTTCTCAGCTGTGAGTGTATTCTTACTATTCGGTCTGATGCTTTTGTAATGTGCACAGCAAACTGAGGGCATCTGTGCTACTTAAGTGGCCTTTATAGCCTAGTTAGAAAGACTATCAGGTTTAGTCACTTCCCTTTACAGTTATTCTAGTGGATAGAGTGATGGTAACTGTGGCCAGGACAGATGAGCAGAAATGCTCAGGTATGTCTTCTACCTTGGAACAGTTCTGTTGACATTCCTGGTGTTCAGATTAAATGGCAGAGGGAGGACTCATCTGAAAGACTTTGCATACGGAAGTGTAGCTTCCAGTAGTCTTGACATCAGGATCCCAACTGTCCTGAGTGAAGTTTTGCTCAGGCAGCCCACAGCATGGCTGAAAGAATGCTATTCCAGCAGTCTGAAGGTAGTGGAACATCCAGGTGAATAGGTCGATGGTACCTTGTTTCAGAACAGCCACTGACCCAGTAAGTAGTTTTTTTCCTGGAAATATGGCACACTTCAAAGCTTCTCTTCTCCAGATTTGGAGTAAGTTTAGGTTTTACTTAACTTAGTTTTTCTAGCATTTCTAGACAGAAGTACTTCTAGACTTCTAGACTTCTACACAGAAGTACATGCTTGTCCTTTCCTTTCTTCTGGCTGCTATTTTTTCAGGAATGTCAGCAAATTTTCATCTTCATTCTGGATTTGTGGGTAAAATATACTTGAATTCGGAATATTAATTAAATTTATTACTGACAAAATCAGAGCAGGATAATGAGAAGTAAAATAAGACATTAAAACCACCTTTCCCCACCCCTTCCTCCTTCCCAGCTCTACCTCTGCCTCCCAGAGTGGTACAGGGATGCAGGGAATGAAGGTTATGGTCAGTTCATCACAGGTTGTTCCTGCTGCTGCTCAGAGAGAAGAGTCATCCCCCTGCTCCATGCTGGGGTCCCTCTCACAAGAGACAGTTCTCCATGAACTTCTCCAATGTGAATCCATTTTATGAGCATCAGTTGTCTACAAACTGCTTCAGTGTGGATCACTCTTCCATGTGGTGCAGTTGTTCAAGAATAGCCTGTTCCAGCATGGGTCCCTGATGGGGTCATGAGCCCTACAGTCCTACCAGGAAACCTGCTCCAGTGTGGGTTCCTCTCTCCATGGGTGTGCAGGTGCCTGCCAGGAGTATGCTCCAGGACAGGCCTCCAACAGGTTCACAGCCTCCTCTAGGCATCCACCTGCTCCAGTGTGGGGATCCTCCATGGGCTGCAGGTGGATCTCTACATCCTCATGGATCCCCATGGGCTGCAGGGGCACAGCTGCCTCATCGTGGTCATCACCATGGCCTGCAGGGGAATCTCAGCTCTGATACTTGGAGCACCTCCTGCCCCTCCTTCTTCACTGCCTTTGGTGTCTGCAGAGTTGTTCCTCTCACGTATTCTCACCCTGCTCCTCTGGCCTCAATTACATCTGTGGAAAAACTTTTTTTCCTTTTTCTTCTTAAATCGGTTGTCACAGAGGTATTACCCTAATTTATAATTGGCCCAGCCTTGGCCAGCAGCAGGTACATCCTGGAGCCAGCTGGCATTGGCAGTGCTAGACATGGAGGAAGCTTCTGGCAGCTTCTCCTAGAAGCCACCCCTGTAGCCAGCCCAGTCACAAAGCCTAGCCATGCAAACCCAATACTGAGGGTCTGTTATGACTCAGCATATCCTTCCACTTGAGCCGAACCCCTTCGAGAAACTACACAAGTGTATAAAAGTGGAAGAAGAGGGAGTCCCACTGATTACATTTGATGATAACCTGCTTTAGTGGAAGGACTCAGGTCTCAGGACCAAACTTACTGTTGTTCCTTAGAACTGTAATATATGGTTGAGATATGGATGACCGTCACTCTCTTTAGATTATGATAAGGTTGTTAAGAAAGAACTGGTTTTAGTACTAAGTAGTTACACTGCTTCTGTGCTCACTTGGACTGGTTGTCTCTTTGCTACCCATTGTCATTTCTGCAAGCAATGTTGTGTGAGTACAATACTCTCTGCCTAGAATTTTGTGCATATCCCACACATGGAGACTGAAATGTTAGATATCATATTTACTCACCTGAAAAATTTTGATTTAGCAGAGGAGTGCAAAATACGTTGGAAAGCCATGAAGATGTAAGTTACACTTAGTGCCACCCTTTGGTCCCCTTTGTGTTGAGATAAAGCCAGCTTCCTTTACAAGACAAGTGGGCAGTCACACCCTGCATATTCCAAGAGCTTTATCCGCCCACAGCCCCTGAGGCCTCCTCCACTGCAGGGGTTTACAGGTCAGTCACGAACATCACAGGCTGCTTTGCAAAGCACTGGCTACTTCTTAGGCTGCTTTCAAAGAATAATGAAGACATAACCCCAGTGCCCAAAGAAAAACACTCTCCTCTTAATTTTTGAGCATATAATAGTTAATAAATTCTTATTTTTGGGATTTTAATTTTTACCAAGAGATTTATCACCTGGTGATGTCTTGGGCAGCATAGATACATAGACAGGTAATGTATATTAAACTATTGTTTTAGATTTATGCCTTAATTTTTTAGAAATAAGCAGGAGAAGCATTCATTCTGGGCTAAAAGAATAGAACTTAAACCATTTATATTGTGCTTACTTGTGTTTGTCAAAACAAACTACTAATTTTTTTTTTGTCTAATGTCCATGCTATATTTGTTTCAAGATGAAACTTGTGCTTGCAGTGCCTAATATACCTTATTTCAGTCACCACAGGATTGAATTTGCCAAAAGAAGTGTTAGAGAACAAAGCAGTGCTTAAACAGTTGTCTTTATTACCTGGGACACATGACCTTAAATCTCCTGCAAAGACTTCTTATAGAAACAGAAATCTGCCTTCAGGAGTCTTGAAGCAGTCACATCCCATTCCTTTGTTCTTAGGGTGTGAATGGATGCTCCATCTCTCTGTCTCTTTCTCTCAGGCAAAATGAAAGGCACCCTTCGAATTCCAGTATGTTTCCTTCTAGGTAGCAAATTTACTCCATGGTAGAAGCATGAAAATATGTTGTTGCTACCCTGTATTTTTTTAAGTACATATCAAACTTCTGGGCTAATATAAATATACTTCTAGGAAACCTTTCCTTCACATAACGTCTTGTACAAGAGTTTGTTTAGGACAGGATGAAAGATCATCAACCCACCTAAAAAGGATACTAGCAGTTATTTTCCATGGGTTTGGAATGATCTCTGAAGCCTGTAAGAAGGAATGGTTGGTGAAGCTCCCTAGAAAATACAGGTACAGGCATCCCTATCTGAACATAGGAATATGCGCAAGCAGTGCTACGTTTGTTCTATCCTGGACTAGAACAAAAGATTCCTATTTGAGGAAAGAGACCCAATTCAACAAGGTAAAATTTTAATCAAAGCAAAACCCAACCAGTTAAATCAAACAGACCTAAAAACCAGAAGACCTTGTTTTAGTTTTTGAAGTCTTTTTTGTATCGTTTTATTCCCTGAAACTGGAAACAATCTATTCCCATGGAAATTTTGGGTTTCTTGAATGAATACTTTTTCAAACAAAGGAGCTTATTTCCTGAATATACCTTTAGTATAGTTTTTGAATATACCTTTCAGCAGTAAACAAATTAGAAATGCACTTCCATATTTCAGAAATCTCATCTCAAATACCATTTCAGGACAAATAGCAGGCTGGGGGGGATCATCTGTCACTGTTCTGACCCATATAAGTAATGTTAATGATAGACAGTGTGTCCCAGAGTTATAAGACTGTCATGGTTTCGCCCCAGCCAGCAGCCCAGCCCCACACAGCTGCTCACTCACTCCCCTACCAGTGGGGTCGGGGAGAGAACTGGAATAGTAAAAGCTAGAAAAGTCATACACTGGGATAAAGACAGTTTAACAGGGAAAAGAGAAAGCCATGCAAGCAAACAAAGCAAAACAGGAAATTTTTTCATTACTTACTGATATATATGCCAATCATAAAATTCGTGCTTACGTAAAATAAAAGCATATAAATTAAAATTATCAAATAATATGCCCTATTATAGGAAGGATGTTCCATCTACCTCAGAACTATTAAGAACACTCCACCTTTGTAATCAGTATTTCATCGTATGTAAAAAGATTAAACTACAAACAGATTTAGATTTGGAAATAATCCTTCAATGTTACACACTTCTGAAAGTTACCATTTTCAATATTTGCTATGAACAAATAGTTTACATTGAACATTTGTTGAATTGCAATTTGGTTCATAACATAATTTTAAATGAGTGTTTTTTTAACTATAAAACTCGGCCATTGCACTATGTTACGTATTAAAGTGGTATTTTTTTACTTTATGCTGGGTTTCAATTTTAATGTTGTATGTTAAAAGTACTTGTTACTTTGTGTTGGGTGCTATTTTAAAATATTGTTAGTTAAAAGGCTTGTATTTCATGTTATAAGTTGTTCCAGTCTTTATCCAGTTTGAAGAATTTTTTTTAATATAACAGTGATATACATGTTAGCTTAAAATAGATTTTTTTACAAGAAAGACTACAAATATAAGAAATAAACTAAAGGCTTCACAAGTATGTTGAAACTAGAAATTCCTTTCCACCTGAATAAGATACAAAGAGAAGAAAAACCGAATTTACATCTGCAAAGAAGGATTCCAAGTAAATCAAATCTGGGTGTCCACCCAGAACAACTGATGGAGATAACTTATCAGCGCTAAGTACCCACAACTCCGATATGATCCGGTACTTAGCAGGACATTTGGGCGAACCCCATCCTTTGTTACCCTTTCATCGGCAAAAGAGACTCTTTGTTTCTATTTTTAAACAACGTTCCGTTTACAAAATCAAGATTGGGATTCCACCGCCGGGACAGTCACGTCATCCTGCATCCTTTTAGCAATAAAAGACTTTTGTGTCTATTCAACTTAAAATCAGGAACCACCCTTGATGGAAGCAGAGGCGAGGCACCAAGAGTGATGTCACCCTGAAGACGTACTGCATCGCCTGAAGGCAGAAAAACAGTATAAAAACCGACTGAAGATGGAAGAAAGACGGTGATTCTTGAGAGCTTGCAGCGTGGCAGACGTTGAAGCTCAAATCACCCGTACTGGCCAGTACTGTTTCGCTGATGGTGTTTGTTGCTATGTTTTATTTGCCATAAACTCTGTTGTTTAATAAATTGATATTGTGTTATTGCACGTAATCTGCTTTCATTTATAACACTTACCATGGGCAGGCAAGTGCTCAACCATGCCAGGAGAGAAGAGTCCCATCACGTGTAACATGGGAAAACAAACACCATCAGTCCAAATGTGCCCCTCTCATCCTTCTTTCCCTTCACTTTATATCCTGAGCATGATGTCACATGGTCTGGAATATCTCCTTGGTCAGCTGCAGTCACCTGTCCAGGCTGTGTCTCCTCCCACCCTCCCAGGCACCCTCAACTTCCTCACCAGTGTGGCAGCACAAAAAGCAGGAAAAGCCTTGGCTCTGTGTAAGCCCTGCTCAGCAATAACAAAAACACCTCTATGTTATCAACCCTGTGTTCAGCACAAATCCAAAACACAACTCCATAGGAGCCCCTGTGAAGAAAATTAACTCTACTCCAGCTAAACCAGCATGAAGACCCAAACAGAAAGTTCACTCTTTAATACTGTACACATATGTATACATACATATAACTGGATTAAATTAATCAGCTAAATAACTAAAATGATTATTAGGCAAAATGTTTTAAGAAGGAAAGTTATTAACAGAGCATGAGAAATTACTTGTTTGTGGTGTTGACAAAAGCATCACAAAATGGAACAATTTGATAGAGAAGTTAGCAAGGTATGTAAACGAAACCTGCCTCTTTCTAAATCTAGAGGTGGTGAGATTTGAAAAGAATATAGATACGATATGATTGATAATTGATCTGATAAATTTCAAAGCAACCATGTGTCATCTGGTCCACACAATGTAGTAATCGAGATCTTTGAGTTGAGAACTTGTATCTAAATTGCACAATACTTACCTTCATTATGATCGCATTTCATTACATTTTAACATAACAGTTAAAAAATGGTGACATGTTAGAAATTAAGTGCCAAACCCCTATATTCCTATGAATAGATCAAATAATTGGAAGGAACCTCATGGTCAGTGAACCTCAAATGATAGACCAGACGAAAGATGGTAACAATGAGGCCAATGAATATTAAATGAAACAAATTATAGGAAAGAAAAAATGCAATTAGGAAATTGTTCTAAATGGGTATCTAATAAGTTCAGCTTAATAGCCAGCTCATCTTAATAATATTACAGGCTATTCAGCTTGCTCAAGTACTGATGCAACTCAGCCTTTTCCATTTTAATCTGTGCTTTGATTCATATCAGCTATTGTAGACATCCCAATAAGATTAACATAAATGTAAATAATATTTACATTCAAGATGGCTTAGAGGATTTTTTAATGATGAATATAATAATCTGAATGTTTATAGCACAGATGGTTTAGGAAATGAATACTCTCAAGTTCTCTGATAATAAAAATCTCCATTCTGTGTTTAGACAGAGATCCCAAGCTTTGTATGCCAGGATACTAGAGCGGAGTTTTTCCTATGGTTTACATCAGGCAGGTGAGTTGTGATACAGCTTGTGAATGACAACACGATTCTATAAATAAGGAAAAATAAAATCAGTGCAGAACTGTAAACCAGTGTGAAGTCTCTAAATGGTGGAACATTTTCAATAAACCATGTCTACTAAGTCAGAGTTGTAATTGTCACTTAAAAAACATTCACAATGTGTGATTTTTTTTGTGTCTTAGGAGAGACTAAAGAGATATTGGGTCATTATGTAATTAAGAGAAAGTGATTTTCCAGTTAATTTGCATGTTCATTACATATTGAATATTATTTAGTTTTTTGTGTCCTTTTTGTTTCTCATAAACTTGACCCTAGGGATCTTACATGATAAAAAGACATATAAATTATAAAATAAGACATCTATTAAACTGAGCCATTGAACTTTTGTTGTGACTAACGATTCTTCCAGCAATCATTGCATTGGGGAAAACACTTCTTTTTAAGTAAATAATGTTCACTACCTTTTAGAGCTGCTGTCAGTGAAAAGAAAATAATCTACTGAAATATCTATATTCTTTGATGAGCTCTCTGAGGGCATCTTGTAGATTTAAATTAAACTGATCAAATAGAAAGCGATATACCCTTCAAAATAGTTTAACTGATTTGACTACAAAGAAAAATAAAGTCATTCCATGTTATTATGAGACATTGCTGGCAGGCTAAGTCTCAAGAAGAAAAGGATTGATTATTTTATCAGAATTGAAGTGTTTTCCTCATACAGTTTACTTGTATGTGGATATATTAATGAAGAATCTAGCTCTGCAGAAAGAAAGAACTGTGTCACCTTTACTTAGACGTGGTGTGCCTACACCTTTACTCAGATGAAGCGTAAATTAGAGTTGAAAACTGTGTGGATTCCAAGATGAGGTATGGTTTTTCTGATAATCTGAGTTACCCATGGGATTGATTGATGATATTCTGTTCAAAGCTGATGCAAAACTTGCTATTGATGTGAATGACAGATGTCAGTATATTTTGGAAATCAATTTCTATATGGAGTTTGCTGCTGATGGAATTTTATTTTGATTTTTGAAGGATCTTCTTTACCTTTTATAGCAGCTTCAAAGGTTCAGTGTATGTGCTCCTCTATGTATCCTTGTGTGAATCATTACTAACTGCTTCTTTTAATTAATGTGATGTTTTAAGATTTTTCATTTACTGATTGCTTTGTTTGCTAGGAAATTTTAGCCACTTGAAGACCTGACATTTTGCACACTTGTATTTAATGCTGATGAAAGGTGTAAGTAAGGAATGATTTCATGAACATTACATGAGAATAATATTTTATCTTTCCATGTCCCCTAAATTCTCACAGAGGTGATTTTCAAGCAGGCTTTCAAAGAGAGATGTAATTTAAAAAAAACCCACAGAAAATAGTCACCCATACATTTTGGCTTCATGATTTTTTTTTCCATATTCCAAGGAAAAAAGAATAAAGTTACTAATTTTCGCTCAACAAAGTATTATGAAAAAGACATCCATTTAAGAAAACATGATTTATTATTTATGACATGGACTTTTTCTATCATTTATGGATCCTATAATACAAGACTACAAGATACAGTGGTTCATCATCTAATGAAAACCAGAGCTTGAGAATTAAAACTGTGTTTACCTTCCTGGATAGGATTAGCAGCACAAAGTAATTCCAGTTCTCCTTTGGAAGAATGGAAACTGCTATATTAGAAAGAAAATTAATGAAACACAAGATGGATTTGAATGTTTATTATCTAACAGTAAAAAAAAAGTTCCATTCTAACCTTGTATATTCAATATCTTTGAGAAATCATTAAGTAAATACCTTGATCTTTTACAGCAATCTGTATACACATTGTCTGCTCCCAAGGATTTGGCATAGTTAGCTGCCAGTAAGGCTGACCTCCTGTTTTCTCATGTAAAAACCAGGGATTTTTGTTATCATGCCTTTGTAGGCATTCTGTGAGATCCATGCAGGGAGGTTCATTTGCCTCAGTCTTAGAGAGTCATGTTCTAATTCTTACATTTCTCTTCATATGTACCTGGTTCATCTTTTCCTCTTTTGATTTGTTTGAGTTCATAATACATACGATGGATACAAAGCACTATCAGCCTGATAATCAAATAGACTTTTCATTGCTTCCTGAGTGATGAGCAGAGACTTTGTCCATCCCCATTACATTTCATCTCTTAGGAGGGATTACATGGTCTGGAGTGTTTTCACAGCCAATGGATCTAGGCTGAGTGAAATCAGGAAAAAGGCGTTTTAGATCATAAGCATGAAATCTGGACCTCATTTGAATTCAGTGACAGTATTTTGGTTGAAGATAGTATTAAAAAAAAAAGCCAGCCTTTTGAGAAAAAAATATGCTACTAACACTTCCCTCTCATGTAAATTAGCAGAGTTTCAGCTCTTAGATCTCTCCTGAGTTCTTGCAAGGAAATATGAAGTTTGTCAGGAAAACAGAGATCAAAATTTATAGGGTACTTTAAAAATTAAAACCAGTGCCCCAAATTCCACTTCAACACTTACAACATTTATAGAACATCCAGAGTTCAGTTTAAAATTTTTAGTGGTATGAACACATATTTGATAATCAGGGAGTTGCTGCCTGGCTTAACTTCCAATGTTCTCAGGAATGAGCTATTAACGCAACATGTTGCATTCACTTAGTTTACACATAGAGAGAAGGAGTATAGTGCCTGACTCAAAAAGAATTAGTTTTTTCTCATATTCTCAAATATAGATGGAAATCCAAACCACTTTGGACCTGCTTTAACAGTGCTGTCTCAGAATAGATATTTAAAAAAACCTCTTAAACCCCTCATATGAAGTTATTGCAGTAAGCTACAAGAAATCAAACCAGCTTAGTTTCTTGCATTCAGCTTGTATTTAGCATTTAGTGTATGGATAATGGATGTATCAGACAAAACCCACTCAAAACAATAGTAGCAGAGGACAAGCATAACTCCCAGAAGCCTGAAGATCCAACAGACCCAAACCAATAAAGAGGCAAGGAATAATACATCCACCATACCAATTTGAAAGTTAAAATGGCCCACAATTGTTTGGAAGCTTTGGAAATTAAGAAACTTGAGGTAAGGTGTTTGGAGATGTGCTTATAAATATTGAAATCACAAGGTCTTTGGCGTGAGTGCACTGAAGTACAAGTAGGTGATTCTTGAACAATTAAAAGAATACCAATGTAAAAGCTGCAACTGCACTGTCTTTGGCTGATGTATCTGAACCTCCTTCACATGAGTGTATTGTTTTAATCAAAAGAGTTTGCTTTCTTTGTTTGTTTGTTAATTTCTTAGTTTTCCAATCATTATGGTTAAAGAGTTCCCGCTTCTTTAAGGAGCAAGAACTGTCAGTATGTCAGAATCTCAGTATATTGTTATACAGCTGGAATATATGCCAGTAAAAATTATAAATCAAATCTCTGATGCACCACTGAATGTCAGAAATGCTTTTCAGAGATAAGAGAATCCCATTACAAATGCTGATTTTTCAAAATTATTGTAAATCATGACCAATATTCACTGAATACTAAAATTCAATAACAGTGTATGTCATTTCATGATGCTGCCTCCAGAATTTATTTCATGCTGAGTTACTGCTTGGCAGCCTTTCAGAATAAGGATATTTTTAATATCTCAGGTCATGTAAAACTAAACAGGTTAACCTAAACCCCTGCGCACTATCGTTTGTACAAACTGCCAATAACCATCACAAGGTAAGCACTTCTCTCCTGTGCTAGGGAACGGCACTAAGAGGATCATTTTTCTTCTCTTCTTGGTTGAATCCGATTGTTTCACTCAATGGAACTTCAATTCAGCCAACAGCCTTCTGTGCACTCTAAGATAAGGAACAATCATCAGCAACAGGAAATACAGGTCTCATAAAAAAAAAAAATCTTTAAATTCATGATTCTTACTATATGCCACACTTACTTTAAAAAATGAAATACACACGCACACACACATATATATATATACATATACACCCCCATATATACATGCATATACAAAAATCACTGCCATTAAGAAATAAAGACTTGCACACTTTAATACTCTGTAATCTGAGAATCTTTTGGTCAGATTTTGGTCAGAGCGTGAGAGGCTAGAATTTGCTAGGAAACTGATGCTGCAATATTCCTGCAAGGGGAATGTGAAGCTTTAGGTCTTTTACAGTCTCTGCACAACATCTTGTAGTGACAGAGAGAGAAAGAGCTTTGAACCGATCTGAGGCATGTCTCTGTGTTTCATATATTTCTCCATATATTATTTGTTTGAACGATGTATATGTTTCCTAAGATATGCATTCAAATAAGGACCTTTGTGTAAATATATATTAGAAAATAAAGTGATTGACTTAGGCTCCCTACAATATTTAAAAACTTGTAGAAATATCCATTTTTAAAGTTGTCATATTAACTATCCATCATTCATTAGCAGTGTGTGCATAACTGTTCACATAGCTTTGGAGGAAGAGACTCTGTTCAGAGTAAGGCACTTTAGGCATTTTCTTGTTGCTGGGGGGCTTAATTTTGCTATCATCACAAATTTTGTATATAATTTTTTGGAGAGTAGAGAAGCTGAGTGTGATGGGTTGTGTGTGACAACTGGATAAAAACTAAGAGCCTGTGCGGAGCAGCCCAGGGAAAGGCGGGGGAAAGAGGTCCAGCCTCAAAAAAGTCAGCGGGGGGATCCACACCCTGGCCCACCCTGGGGTCTGCAACCACGGTTGCTCCCACCTTTCTTTCCTTGTGCAAGCCACTGTCGTCAGGCTCAGCGCCACTACTGCCGGGAAAATCTCATTTCTATCAGCCTCGGTTTTGGTTTTTATTTCTTCTTTTGCTAGGGGGTTTAGGATTAGGGTTAGCGTTAGCATTAGTGTTAGCATTAGCGTTAGGCCAAGATGATTGCTCACAACCACTTGTCTCCTTTCCCTAATCTCAGAGATGTGATGCAGTAAGAAATAAAAAGGCTTTGAGAAATCGCAGAAAGACACAGTAAACTGTCAGTCATCCAAACCTTAAATAAATCATGCCAATGTCCTGTTTCAGCCAGGACAGAGTTAATTTTTGCAATCACCAGGAGGGACATGGCCAGGACATGGAGGTTGTTCTTTACAATCTCATGTCATTGCTGGGGGTGTGGAGAAGGGGTTCCTTCTGGTTGAAGAAGCATATGGAGCAGTGGGGTAACTCTGGTCCTGAGCCAGAGAGACCAGTCTGGATGGTGTTGCTGGAGGGTGGGAGGGCTCTGCAAAGGGACCTGGACAGGCTGGATAGATGAGCCCAATCAAACAATGTANCCACACCTTGGGTACTGTGTCCAGTTCTGGGCCCTCCAATTTAGGAAGGATTTTGGGATGGTGAAGAGTATCCAAAGAAGGGCAACAAGGCTGGTGAAGGGTCTGGAACACAAGTCCTATGAAGAGTTTAGGCTGGACATAAGGAGGTTCTTCACAGAAACGGTGATTGGACATTGGATTGGGCTGCCCAAGGAGGTGGTGGAGTCACTGTCCCTGGAAGCATTTAAGAAAAGACTGGATGTGGCACTTAATGCCATGGTCTAGTTGACAAAATCTTGTTAGGTCATAGGTTGGACTTGATCTAAATGGTCTAACCTAGTTGATTTTATTATTCTGTGATTCTGTGGCCATGGTTGGGTTGAGCTCTGTGGTGAGCATTTTTGCATGCGAATCAGTCTCTCTTTTGTACATTTTTATTATTAATATCTTTGCTGTTACTGTTCGTTTCCCTATCTCATTGCTGCTTCCAGTGCATTGCTCTTATCTCAACGTGTGATCTTTGCCTTTTTTGCCTCCTATTCTCTGCTGCCCACCACAAGGGGGCAGGGGCAGGTGAAGGGGGACTGAGTATTGTGTTTTGGAGAGTCTCAGTGGGAGCATTAAATTGGGGAGTACCATTCCTAAACCATGATAACCTTAACTGGCCCCTAATGTGAGGCTCAAAAAGGTAACAGATTTGACCAGAGTGGGTTGGAAACAAATTCTGTCTAAGCATTTGTTGTATTATACCCAGAGCCTCTAGTCACAGTGTTGCTTGGTCTGTTCAGATAGTTGTGGTACCTAACACTGTGTATGTTTGCATACATGCACTGTGTGCCCATCTTGGTGCTCTTTTTCAGAGCAGGGAGAGGAATCAAGATTACTTTGTTGCTGTACCATGAGATATCAACTTATGACATGATAACATCAAGGGCAATGAGAGTCATTTGGGATGTGCATTCAGTGTTGCTCTCACACCCTAACTTTGGGTGCTACCTTTGAGAGTCCATTAATAGCAGTACCCAGTCTGTGGAGCAAACAGGGGAGGATGATTTTCCCCACCTTATCCTCCACTTTCTCTCCTTTACGTTTGTTATAACAGCTGTTGGGGATTTAGAATTTCTCTGAGATGTTAAGGAAAGCATGTTCTTGTTGCTAGCTCTGCCAAGTCTCCTCAGTGCTGTTCACACCATGTTTAGAGTTACAAAAGAGATTTTTAGGAGAGTCTTTCAAAGAGCTGCCCTGAGGGCGGATAGTCATGAATAGTATGGAAGGTAGGAGAAAATGGACCAGCTTTTGAAGGATTATTCTGGTCCAGCGGTTTGGAAGTTCACCCCTGATACAGGACCCTGATAAAGTGGCAGAATATTTGAAAGAAAAATGCTTTGACAGTTCAAAAGAGGCACAAAGTTATGCAGTGTGCTAGGCCCTGGCTACTATTTATCAGACACTGCTTGATACTAGACAGCACCCTCAGGGGCAGGAGGACAGAAGCAAGACAAAATCCGTTCACTTAGTAAGGGATGAAGAGAAAGCAGGGCCCAAAATCCACTGACCTCTGGGTTACGGGCTCAGCACACTTCCTCCCAGCCCTTAGAGCCAATAAAATGTTTACTGAAGACGATATGTATGCATTGTATTGTTTCCAACAATAAAATATCTGCCTTCAAATAGTGGCTGCGGGACATTTAATGAAGTGAAGTACAGTGATATGCGAGCCCAGGTATGCAACTTTACTCCAAATCATGTCATATCTAATCTCTTGCCTAAGCATGGACAGGAGGCTTTTTGGCAGCCTGTGTCTGTTGCAATGGCTGGGAATGGGTCTAATGTGCCATGTTAGAGATGAGATGCTGCTTACAGAGAGCCAGCTGGAGAACTCTCCTGTGCATCCTTCAACTCACTGGGCTCTGAACAGGCTAACTATCCCTGTCCCAAAATGATTTTTTGGATTTGGGTTCTGTTTCCCTATAATTAATAAACCCTCATAGCTAATAACGCTCTTGGGTCACAACTTACTGAGCAGCAAGAGCTCATTGGGTCCGTGGCAGCCAGATCCAACACATTGACTGCACTCAGTCCAGTGGGTCTGGCTGAACCCAAAACCTTCCTGGAAATGCCTAACTTATTATCCTGTGTTCCCCAATACACTGGAATTCGGGATTTTAGTCTTCTACTCCCCTATTACCCTGTGCAATTATGTCCAGCCTAATGCCTGTTATTTTCTGTGTGTGGAATGGAGCAAGTTCAACTTCTCAGACTTTTCCCTGGTTAATTGCTGTTCTCATTCATTTCTAATGCACAGGCTTAAACTTAGGAATTCCTCATCTAGCAATTACACTTCTACTATGAAATTCACCATGTGTGCTGTGGGGAAAAAAGTCCTTAAGGGGTTAAGGGTCTCAAACAAGATTTCTGGATCCATTTGTTTTCTCCTATTTTTTGAGGTTTTTTGGCAGTTGTCTAAGATCGTTGGTCTTCAAAATCAGAAATGAATGGGCAGCCTATAAACTGTCCATTTGTATAATCAGCCTGTACTTATATTAACATTCAATTTTATAGCTGAATTAGAGACTGGTTTTCCTTTATTCATTACTGAACTTCATTTATACATTTCCCAGCACTTCTTTGTCACCTCGGTTTCTGCTTTTGCAAAAATTCTCACACACAAAAGCCTCCTTTCTGATCATTCTGAAAAGTTTATGAATCAGAAAGAAAATTGCCATGAAAATTGAGCTGAGGATTCCTCTTAAATAAATGAATCGTCAGGTTATAGAAACTAACCCAGTCTTTTTCTTTTCTTCATGAGCTTCAAATTGAGGAAAACAAACCTTCATGCTAAGACTTAGAAGAAGCAAATGTTGGGACCGTAAATGTAAACTGTTTTTCTCTTGAGATCTTGTACTGGGAACTTGGACCTCAGCAAAATTTTCAATCAGCTGCAAAATTTTGAAACAATTAAAAGAGGAATATGTAAAAATTTCTCCCCTCCTTTTTCTTCCATATGCTGAGAGTAGCCTGCTGTCTGTTTCTTGCTGCCTCAAAAAGAGAGGGAATTTGAGCTTCAGATTTTAGAAACACCTGAGGATCAGGTCTCTGTTTTGCATATACGTATATATAAGGCTGCAGTATCTATATTAATTTCTTTTTATATCTGGTTTTCCTAAAAATCCAATTCAAAAGTATACCTAATGAGATTCATCTTTAATTACATATTAACTTCCACCAAAACCATCAAAACTGGCAGAGCCTGTGATACTTCACATGAGCTGAGTTTACTGGCATGAGTGTTTTTCAGGGAGTAAATTTTCTTTCTCTGTCTGTATAAGAGCAAATAGCAATGCAGGGGGGAAGACAGAGAACTGACAGGAGCTTATTGGCTTCACGAGCATCCCCCTGATTACCTGTAAGAGATATGGTGTTTGATGAATGCTCTGAATATTAAACATTCGATTTCCTGTTTGCCTTTACGTTTTGACACCATGTAATCTTATGGAAGTGAAAACAAGTAGGATCTGGTCTGAAGTTTTAATCATTCCGGCATTTTTCACATCCTGAATCTCATTGCTATTTCCCTCACAACTTCCCAACAACCACCTCTGTAGCACGTGTGATTACCTCCTACAACTCCCAGCGTTACCACCATGGGGGTTAGATCTGTCTCTGAAAATTGACCCAGTTTTGCAGATCTCACCTGTAATCAGGAAGTGGGCCTGGTTTTGTAAGCCATCAGTGCATCTTGTTTTTTCCTGCTCAGCTTTCAGTCATTTTCGACTACCTCTTCTTGCTTTGCATCTCCCTTAAAAAGTGCTCAGACAATTTGTTTGTAAATATACCAAGTCATGATACCAGTAATCTAAATAATGTTTTCTTTAGCAGTATAAGACCCTGAACTCATTCTCACTTCATGGTATTTGGGAACATAAAAGGAGTTGGATTTTGATCTGCTTTATTTTATGAGTCTAATATTTTATGAGTTTGAGTTGGGCAAAATTCCAGTAAAAATAGACTTCCTTTATAAAATTCTACAGTAAAAATGAGCTTGTAGTTTTATGAATAACTTTGCTTTGGCTGTTACTCCAGGTTTTTCTAATAAAACTTATGACAGTGTTCTGAAGAATTTACTAGAAATTGGTAACTTGATGCTTTTTAATATATTCACAGAATAAAATATACAAATTCTCAAAATTATATAAAAATATTACTTTAGAAGACCTTCTAGAATCACTATAGATGCCTATGAAATTCTTGGGTTTCAATTCTATCTGGGGTTCGTGTCTATTATAATTTACAACAGAAATCTCCATTATGGATAGTTTTCTTGCAGTTCAGGGTGTAGTCTGGTTGACTGATATCAAAAAATAAAAATGAGATATCGTATTTAATTCACTCCAGTTTATCAGAAACTTCTCACCACAGATGATTCAAGTTACTTCAGAATATCTAAACCAGCACTTTCTTCTGCTATTTAATTTCCTTTCTTTCTGTTTTTCTTTTCTAATACATCCATTTTCTCACTCCATTAGTAAAAAGTTCTCCCATATCACTTGGATGTTGAATTGAGTTCAAGTGGGTAAAAATGTTCTTTTGAGTCGCATCAAATCTTGTCTGAAAATCCCAATGAAGCAAAATTTTCATCTTTTTATTTCTTTACAAATTGCATGAGAAAGTTCTGCAGAACTCAGTAAAAATCAATATTTTCTGTAGAACGTTTTTGCTGAAAGGACTAGAAATAAAAGTTGCCATTTTAGCTTTCTCACTCAGTGTCCTTGTTGGAACTTTTCTTTATAACCTCAGTATAGGTGCAGTGTTAATATAATATTTGTCTTACTGAATTCCTCAGCTACAGATAACTCAAGTATAGGAGTCTTCCTTCAAATAACCTGACTTGTGGCAACACCCTTACCACATTCCCTGTGCTGCCTGCTGCTGTGATGCCAGACTGTCTTGGCAATAAGAGGG
>WEIT01019491.1:6213-16657 GCA_013389985.1 Dryoscopus gambensis | reverse complement strand
CAAAAAGCCCTGCTTTATGCTGTGCTGATAAAGCTCAGAGCACTCAACTCTCACTCAGCAGAGCTGCACTTTTGAGCCCCAAAGGTTTGTTTTTATATAGGACAAACGGGGCATTCTCAAATCTGAAAATACATCTGACTCTGGAGAGCTGATTATTTAATTTGTTAGCTTCTAGTAAAAATACTAAAATATATTTAAACCACTAAACCAAGAAACAGCATTTCAAGTTCTATTTCTTTTCCTAAGAGCCATTATAACTGGTACTTACAGATAAGGCACATGCAGGAATATTAACTAAGATAGCTGAAATGCTCCAGGACGTGTCACTTAGTCCTGATGATCACTACTCAGTCCTTTTCCTCATTTAGTCAATCATCAAAATCGGGACCTTTCTTCCAGAACTGGTTGTCTTTGGTTTCCACCAAGTTTAACACTGCAATAACCTTTACATTTGTCCTGGACACTGAACACTGCAATAACCTTCACATTTGTCCTGGACACCGGAAAAAAACACCCACTGCCATAGTGCTAGTGCCCACTGACAGAAAACTACCCCTTATACTCTGTCACAACATCCACATGAAGTTTTAAATGGCTGAAGTCCCTATTTCTCAGTCATCTTACTGTGTACTGCTAAAACAATTCTAAATTTAGTAATTCAGTATTAACTCATGGCAACATCCAAATGGTGCAACCTGCTACCGAGATGAAAAGAACATCCACCTACAGATAAAATTTTCCCTCTTTGATTAACAGGAAGAGTTCATGTGCCACCCAGGCACACAGCACTTTGACCAGCATTACAGATCTTTGAGAGGAAGCACTTCAGAAAAAACATAACCATTCAATTTTATCAGTAAATCATTTTCTCCTGGAAGCCCTAAGCAGATTGCTGTTCTCTAACAGTTAGGTTGTTTCTTCTCACGAATGCATAAGCCTGGCTTTTGCTGTAGGTTATTTTCAGCAAAATTTATTACCTTTTCTGTTCTCTTTATTTTGTAGCACATCTCTCCAAAGGCAATTCTGGGGCAGACTATGTCATTCCTCAGGAACACCCCTCAGAATAACTGCACTTTTCTAAGGTTCACTTCTTGCACAGTACCACCACCCACCCACAAACACCTATGTGCCTCCAGAATTTATAGCTCTCAACAGTTTGGCTGGAATCAGAGTGGTAGCTACTCGAAGAATGAAGGAGAAGCTGCTTTACTTGTCAAGTCAGCATGACTTGACATGAAAGAAAAAACATCTCTTTTAGCTCACAGCATCCCATCACTTCTACCAATATACTCAGCTTTGTCTTGTTTTAAATGCCATTTTGGAGAACTACACTGCGGGTGGAGAGGGGGAGTTNAGGGGGAGTTATTAATCAAGCACCACTTTATGAGAAAGAGATATATATTGCTCTTCATCAATCAGAAGATTTAAATTTACAGTTCTGTGAAAGACAACAGAGATCCCCCCGTCAAATGTGCTTAGACTTCCCTCTGGAAGTATATTGTGTAACTTGGATTTTCCAGCTCAGACAAATGCACTGCAGTGCAAGGGACACTGTTTCATAAAGAAGCGATTTCAGTGCAGACTCTCTTCAGATGGCACTGAGTTACACTGTGGGCTCTTGGCCAAATTCTGACATCATTTTTATGCATGAAATGGAAAACCACAATGGGGATGAGAAGCAAAAGGATGAGAAGACTTGGCTTTGGAAGGAACAATGATTAGGTTGTCTTCACACCAGTACCTACTTTTACTACATTAAATCATGCCTGTAAACCCTTCATTCTCCAAGGCTAGACAATGTGCACATATGAAGAGCAGATAATCCTCACACCTTTTCACTTTCACACTCCAGGGGTGACACTTTGCTATGCCATGGTTGAGATCTCTCTGAATGGTGCTCGTATGTTACTTGAGATATGCCAGCGTGAAAATACTGATTCCACAGTCCCACAGTTAGATATTAAAGCACATTAGAAAACAGTCTCAAGAATCTTCATGTCTGAACACACACAAAAACGTTATCTCAATAATATATAATGTTACAAAATGAAGGCATGTGCTGTTTTGCACTTCATTGTTGAACATGGAACTATCATTGAGAGATGTGTGGCCGTTCACGTTTCTTTGTATTGCTCAATTAACCTAATGACAAATACACATAGGTTGAAATTATAAATTTAAGGTTTTAGTTATTTTTTATTGCCATTTATAATCACAACTTCTTGATTACTGTTCATTTCAACATAAAGAAATAACAATTTCTGTTGTCTGCTCCTAGCTGAGGTCAGTGTGTTAAATGGATACATAGAGGTGACGCAAAGCAACTGGGAGACAAAACATGCAGAGGCTGAGCCACGGGCCTCATAAAAATTGTTACACGTTGTCCTCATAAATAAATCTTTCAATACAATTTTGACACATATTGGTCATTCCATACAGAAGTGATCGATACACTTCCAATCACAGAATCACAGAATGGCTGATTCTATAATGCACAATGTATAAAAGTTACTGAAACTTTAAACTTAAGAAAAAATTGAAGCAGTGCTCTAGAAAGAATCACTATAAAGGTTTATTTCCTGTTTAACAAAGTCATTGGAGTTATAGAGCCTGTACATTGAACCCTCAGAAAAATACATCAAGCAGTTCAAAAGACTCCTGGAACTTCTCCTTCAGACCAAGCACACACGTATAGATTTGGGATGAAGTTCTTCTTTTAGGTCTTTTGGTACTCTTCATAATAACTGAAATGATAGGCAGCATGGAAATGCTGCATCCTAACAGAGCTAAGTCATTGCATGTTTAATGACCAAAAATTAGTAAAAAGAGACGTATGGAGAGATCAACACTTAGGCAAGCAATCCTTTCATGAGATAAACGCATATGAAAATTAGTGTCATTACCTGGAGTGTTAAATTGATAGTAGCTAGGATCATCTGTTTCCTGCTTCATTGTTACTGTTGACATTTTTGAAGAAATTCCTGTAGAAGCAACAAAGGAATCAAATATGGAAACTAGTAACAAGCAGATTCTTAAAACAAAATAAACAAAAGCACCCACCAAGATCCTCGCTGGTCTCTATTAAAAAAAAAAAAAAAAGAAAAGAAAAAAAAAATTACACATTTGTTGAGCTAAAACTATAGTAACAAAGTGACCTGCTGGTTTGTTATGTTTCAGTTTGGTCACCCCAAGAAAGGATCCAGGATTAAATATTTCCCTCTAAACTAGGCTTCCCTGCAGATGCTGTCTCAAATCTGAACAATATTTTAAAAATGGGCTTCTTCCTCTTTGCAAGCTACCACAGGAAAATATATTTTATCACTCGTGCTGAAAGTCCTAGAAATGCTCCTGCTCACCCTTCTGTGAGAATTATTTAAAATGCCTAGAAAGCAGCACTGGAAAGGATCTGGGACTGACTTAACAAAAAGTTCAAGCTAACCCTTTGTGTATGTCAAGCTGAGCATTAACCATGGAGGGCACCCAAACCGCAAACTTAAAACTGTGAAGCACAAAGAGCAAGAACAACAAGCTAGACTACATATAAAAACTTAATTCTAACAGGAAACTGAGCAGGGAAGCCCAACCCAGCAGCCAAGAGGGAAAAGTCACCAGTTTGTCTCCCAGCACACCTGCTGCCTCACTGGCTTCAGTGGCATTACCCTTGCCTGCACCTCACAGCACACACTTAAGCATTACCCTGCCACAGATCACACTGCCTTGGGGAATCATCTGCTACCTGCAGAGCAACTCAGGAATGATTTGGCAGTCTTTTAATAACAAGTAACGCATCCTGTTATTTATGAATTTTTTATTTCTATTTTAGCTAGAGAATGGACATTTTTTCATTTTCAATATTTTAGGAATATTAACAAATAAACCAAGTTTTTGCTTCCCATTAGGGACAAAGACATTTTGAATAAGAACAAAACCCCCCAATAAACCAAAAGGAATTTCTTCTCCTCTAAATTACGTAAAGATAAATTTAGTCTACAATGTATGACAAATTTCCTCTCTCTTGAAATGGAAGCATTTGGCTAGGGTTTAAT
Source organism: Dryoscopus gambensis (assembly GCA_013389985.1). Classification (NCBI taxonomy): domain Eukaryota; kingdom Metazoa; phylum Chordata; class Aves; order Passeriformes; family Malaconotidae; genus Dryoscopus; species Dryoscopus gambensis. Next base: position 12,611 of record WEIT01019491.1, on the reverse strand, counting down.
ATTTGATAAAAACTCAATTGAAAATGGACAGTTTGAAGGAAAGAGAAGTTTTTCCATCTCACCATCATTTCATTTCCATCTCAAAGGATGTCTTTTTCTACTTTTCTTTTTTATTGGAGCTTTCTATCTTTGCTTAAGTTCAGCCTTCTGAACAGAATCTGGCCTTTTTTTTTTTTTTGCTGCAAATTAAGGCAAAATTTTGAACGTACCAGAATCCTTGCTTGGTTCCGTTTTCACTTTAACAGGAGGACAACTATAAAAATAAGCAAATCAAACAGAATGACATTATTAAAAACAAACCTTAGATTTCTGGGAAGTTCTTCAAGCTTTAGAGCTTGTCAAGTAAAAATCAATCTCTCAGAATTTTTTCTAACAAGAACACAAAAATAAAAACCCCTGCCTATTGGCTTATCTGATTTATCACAAGGGAATTGCCAGCAATCTCCTATTCCTACATTTTTTTTGAGGCATACACAATATTCAAATCATGTTTAGCATTTAATGAGAAGCAAACACAGAAGCACAGAAAACTGATCCCTGTTTCCACATTAACAAATTTCTGATGTATTACACATACAGTATCTTCATTTACTAATAAAAAAAAAAAATTCAAATTGAGGAGGGGAAGGAAGCAACATTATCCCCCCCGCTCTCCCTCACTGCTGTACCATAAAGCATGGCAAACTTAGCCATGACTAATAGACTGTGAATTAAGAACAGAATCCATTGGGCTAATTAAACCAAGGAGAAACTTTGCCACTTGTTTAAATTGTAACAGTTTCCTCACAAATAATGATCAAAAAAAAGAGAAAGTTGAGTTTCATGCTTTTTACAATGCCAAGCAAGAAAAAGTTGTTCAAAGGTCAGCTGGGCAGAAAAAGCAAATTAAGACAAAGATAACAACATGAAAAGAGATAGTTGATTAAAAAAAAAAATTAATTCTATATTATTTTAAATTCACCTTCCGCTAGCAGGTATAACTGAATGTGAAGGATCTGTCATATCAGCTCCTGAAAGTTAAAAGACAATATTTGAATTTCCTGTACTCCATTTACTTTAAACACAAACTGAAATTGTAACATTGATTTCACAAAGCAAAAGCCTCTTCACATTTTACAAGCACACGTGCATAGTTTCCTTATTCACAGGTAATGAGAAAGATCCCGTTAAACTGTACCTAGGCACAAACAGCTTGCATTTTTAGAAGGTCACTTAGCACACTGAAAACCTACCTTGTATTTTTGATAGAACTATATTATTAGCAGAATCTCTGTAATTTTCCATCTCTAGTCCTCTACCTGAGCATAGGCAACACATCTCTAATTTCACTAGTAAAGCATCAACTTCTGGCTCCTTCACCTAAGAAATTAAACGTTTCCTTTTTGACTACATTCCTACAGAGACTGCTTCATCATTTTCGTAAAACAAATCCTCACCCTTATGCATTTAGCAAGCAAAGCACCATCACACCATGAAAGGGGCAGGAGAAGGGATTTCCCCTAAGTTAGAAGTGAATCTTTGTAGAGTCTTACAAAATTCACTCTAGCTCAGAATTTTTAATATATAGAGGCTTTCATAGGAACTACAACACCCAGCCACTTCAGAAGATTAAATTACTTTTTAAAATGAGATAAAAATGCCAAAATCAGCTGGGTAGTGGAACACAAGCACTGCAAAGTCTTGGCATTTTCTAAAAACTGATTGCAATCCTTCATAAGTTCACTTCTCCTTCCCCTAGGATACTATACAATTCACATTAAATTTAAACTCAGTATAAGGACAAAGAATGAAATAGAATGAACATAATCAAGACAAAGAATGAAACAGAATGAGTGTCATCTCTAATGAGTTGGTCCTGGCAGAACGCATAAAGGAAAGTGTTATAGCTCCATCAGTAAGGCAACTCACGGTCTAGAAATTTCTGCACAGTTTGCCACTTTATTGACATGACCAAATGTTCTATGTATATTGCTAGCTAAACTCAAATTCCAATCTTTTTCTGTTTAGTCTGAATAAACGTTAACTTACCTATGTGTTTCTTTGGTTCTAGGAAAGATCTGCGTGGAAAGATGGAAAGAAAAACTTAGTTTTAGCAAAGACATTGTTCATTACTTGGTAGTGCACATTACAGAGAGAATTCCTGTTTAAGAGAAATAGTCTGCAATGTATTTAATTTAAAATTAAAATTGATTTTACTTAAGTACAAAACCAAATTGGACAGAGCAGCAAAAGAAAGAGAGCAAATAACCTGTTGATACTAAATGAGATCTCTGACTTGTTGTCCAAAATCCATTTCAGGGTAGAAACATCATAATTTGATGGATGTTTAAATGCGATTCCTTCGGGCAGGCCCTGCACTCTCACAAGAGACTCATCCCTCTGAATCTCCTCGTATGGCACAGGTACCGCTGCTGGCTTTCCTAAAGCTTTACCTAGAAAAAAAAGAAGAGGTTGCTTTGATGTCAAGACCACTCAAGTTAGCAAAAGGATGAGTACCTCATAAAAATTTTTAACTTGGGATACGACTGGAGCAAAAGCCAAGTGTGGATGCAAATCTTCTCAGGAAACCAAGTACTGTTGGCACTAATATGAACCGTGCAATAATCTCAAACCACATCCCACAGAACACATCAAGAAGAAAACTAACCACCGTATGTGTATTTTTTAGAAATGGCTACTAAAAGTTTCTAAAAATAGTAGTGTAGTTAGAAGGCTACGATCACAAAGTTTTTTCCTCCAAGCTGGAATAAAAATTTAGAAATCTAGAACAGCTTTTCCGAAGAATTTAAAGCACCCACCATAGCAAGAGCAGAAGAAGTCCTCTACAGACTTTCTAAGAGCCTCCAGCTCCACAGCATCCACCGTCTGTCTGTTTACAGGGGGTGTAGTTTTCGTTTTCTGTAGTTCTGCAGGCCTGTCCCCTTCTGCAACACCTGGCAGTTATTTATAAAAATAAGATAGACATAAAATAATAAGTTATTGGAAGTGCCTAGTCCCTCCACTTTAGACTAAATATTCTCAAGAAAGAATCCTGCCAGAAAATTGTAAGAATTTACTTGTCTTAGACGCAAATGCACATGTCTATGTACATAAGCAATAAGCAAACTCAAATTTACACCAGAATAATTATATCCTCCTAACAATCTGTGCAAATATCACCCCCTGAAGAATATGAATCACAAATTAAGAGACACCTCCAAGGAGGCTTTTTTTGGCACGAAGAGGTAGAAAACACTACTAATCTCAGGAGAAGAAAATATAGTAAAAATAAAATGCTAAACTGCCAAGAAAAGAAGGACCAACAGAGTCACCAGGAAAAAGGTAAAACGCCACTGTGAAGGGTCCCATAGCTCTCTAATGCTGTGCATAACATCTTAGGCAGCAGTTCTATCTCGTCTTGGTTTATTTATTCTGTATGTGCTTCGCAGAACATTTTACAGAAGGGATCTGACTTTTGCCACAACAGCTCATGTCTCTTTCAAAGGACATTTTAAGTACACACCTCTTACTGCTGAATAAGAGGAGTTGCAAACAAGCCATCATCGCGCAAAACAGAGAAGATTTCAGCCCTACACCTTGTTCTCATCTCTAAGCAAAAGTCACTGCAAAAGGAGTGAGGGAGGTAAGAACACTTCCAGTATTAAAAAGCAAACAGAAGCAATGGTTTCAGGTGGCAGCCTTCCTTTCTCACCATTCAACTCTTCCTAAGATTTACTGAGTATCACCTAGCAAAACCAGAGGCAAACAACAGAGATATGCTTGCCTACCTGGAAGGAAAGGCAAGGGAGATCTGTGTTCCTTTGTGCAAGAGCATGATCAGTGCTGAAGCTGTGTCATGACTTCACCACGAGCCAGCACAGCAGTAAGCCTGAAACACTGCGATGTGCACCACCAGGACTGCTGGCACCCGAATTCTACACTGACACAAGAAAACAAACATCAGTTGGAACAACTGATTACAAATGGGCTGTGAAATGAGCTGAAGCAGCACTGCTTTTAGTAAAACCACATTTATCATCTTAAGAACTCATATCTTCATTTCAAAGAGAACCCTGTCCTTCCTCTGCAGATCACACATCTGCTTCATGCCCTGCAAACCCACCTCCATGAGACATTTAGTTTGCCAGCTGTTCAGGCCTGAAACTTTTGCTTTCTCTGCAGTATGACAGGGCCTACCAGAACACAAAAAATAATGCAAAACTGGGATATTGTTATGCACCTGCAACACAGGTGCTTAATCAATGACGGCTTTTAAGATTTGCCCCTGGATTTGGGATGAGAGACATCAGCTTCTATGTAAAACTACATCTAACGTAGCTTTTTGAGTGGGGTTTTTTCCATGTAAGAAACTGAATCATTGAAAATGCCTTTACTGCCAGCAGCTTCAGAAAGTGCACTCACACTTGCTAAAAATAATAAACAAACCAAAATTAAGATGACAACACTGCCCACTTCATATGAAAAGGAAAAGCAGACAGAAAGATAAAGAAGTTTTCTTTCTTAACTAGAAGACAAACCCTTACTGGGTTTTTTTATTACATGATTTTTATGCATTTTCTTAATATCACATTATGCATCTGCCTCCCTAATCTCTCCCACCTTCATTGGCTGATTTTAATCAAGACTCAGAAACAAGATCAAGTTTCAAACGCAGCAAGATTTGTAATAGCCCTGCACAACTGATCAAACCTAGCAGGCATTCACCCCTTCTGGCACTGCGGATGGACTCCCAAACCCCTGGAGGTTACACAGCTGCCCAGGCTCTTCCAAAGCCCTTGCCACAATTACTGGAGCCCCAAGCAGGATTCAGGCTATGCCTGAGAGGGGATGCCTAGGTCATACGCAGCAAGATCTGGTGGGGAAGAGGGATGAGGGGGCTGTATTTACAGTGTACATAGCTCACAAAGGGGAAGGAGTGGTTATATGGTAAAAGAATAGCATTCTGCACAATTGTGAGCATCCTGTGGAATTGTCTCACTACCCTTCTGGATTCAGCAGGATTACAACTACACAGCTCCCAACAACCCTCACTTTGCAGTCAGAGTCAATATATGCTTAAGTGTCTCTTATCTTCTTCTACTATCCAGGTGTTTTGGTTATTCAGAATATCCTTCCCTCCAGATCTGACAGTCCAGCATATCACTTAGCTGGAAAAGGAATCTCCCAGCTGTCCCCACTCCTACAAAACAGAGAGCTGTGCTGGGAGGAGGCAGGCTGCATTTCTCCTGCGGAGCAGAGAATGCCCTGCTGGGTCACACTGCAGACAAGTGACAAATCCAGCACTGTCCTCATCTCACCAAAGAATAAGAAACAAAGAAATCAAGCTTTAGCAGAAAAACAATTTACTGAACTGAAACTTGCTCAAAAAAAGAGACCTGAATATGAGATGCTAAACAGAGAAAAAAGCTGGCACAATTTGGTATCTGAAGCTGACAGAGCTCAAGACTCCTCTAGCAAAAGAGTTGTCAATCCCATGGCAGTTAAGGCATCTTAAAACATCAGAAGGTTTTTAATCAGGTGGCTTTCAATCCCTCAGAGAGAGAAAAACAAGAAGTAATTTTAAGAATATGAATGTGGCCCCTGCACAGGCACTCTGAGAGGCAACTTAAGAGCAACAACAATTTTGTGACACTGCTCAATATATTTCATTATTTATGATTAAGGAAAATTACTGCAATGAAAGCAGTGAAGTAAATAGGTGCACAGCTAAAAGCATTTTACTTTGGTTTATAATGTCGTTCACTTAATTCATCTGTGACCTTTTTAAGGTCATCCAGCTTTACAGTTCATTGGAAAATATCCTCAAATTAAAGAAAAGTAATTTTAAAATTATCAAAGGATGACTTGAACCAAACAAAAAGCAAATCACCTGAGGCAGAATTTAGGAGCCATGAAATTTCAAAAAGACTGGCTATCCACAGTAATTTTCTGTTTGTTGTCAGCTCTGAGGGAAGCAGGTGTGTGGTTTCCATGGAAATGGGACTGAACTTTCCCCGCAGGTTTTTAAACTGGCTGTTAACTTCATACCCCTTAGCTGGCTAGGCAGAGACAGAGCATTAAAGGTTTGTGGCAATCAAGCCAGGCAACCTGGCTGTTCAAGTTACCCAGCTCTGAAACAACACAAGAAAAACAGCAGAGAGCTCTGAGCTAGGCAGGGCATGGCCAGAGCTACGGGTGCTGCATCGAAAAGGCATCCGAACTGGCATACTGCATCCAAGAGTTCTGTTCTGGACAGAGACATCTACAGGGAAGAGAGGCAGATGATGGCAGCAGAGGAAGCACCCCCAAGGAAGGGAGCTGACAGCAAAAGGAGACAGAAAATAAAGTTTCTAACACAATCTGAAGTATTAGAGACTAGGCATTCCTTATTGCAGGACTGGACATACTCAGAGTATATC
>WEIT01019490.1:14401-32627 GCA_013389985.1 Dryoscopus gambensis | reverse complement strand
TTATGGGTGTATAGATAAATAGATGTGTGGATAGAATTAGCACAGAATTGTCAGGGTGAATCTGCTAAATCACTAGCAAAGTAAAATACAGCATTGTATTGATATGAGAAATTAGTTTATATTATGAATTCTAATAGATGAGTCAATAGTTCATACTTCACCTTAGCCCATCAATTTCTGTTTTTAATCTTTCCCTCTCAACCACAAGACCCACAGTGTTTTCATATCTCTGAGGAGAATGAGGTATCCTGGCAGGTAGGAGGAACATCTGTTAAAATAAATCAGAAAGCATCAGTGTCAGGAAGCTTGTTTTTTCTGTTGTCCTTTTCCTGCCCCTAAACCTGCAAAATCTCCTCCTTGCCCCACTTCTCCCCTACTTTTTGTTGATCCTGTGTTGCTCCTTTGCAGCTACACCCACTGTGGTACCCACAGCCCTGCAAACAGTTTCTTGCTTTCTCTGTGAACAATGACACGTGACTGCAATCAGCACGGCCTGGATGACCTCAAATTCTCTCCTCCTGGTTTGATCACCATTGCTAGACACAATTGAAATGAAAATCTAACCAATTACTCATCTGAAATTTATAAACTGAGTGCAATTTCTGAGTAATTGAAATGGAAAAAAAAAAAGGCAAGTTTTTTGTCTGCTCAATAAAATGTCTAAACTAATCAGCCACGTGTATCCTTCCAGCACAGTGAGCACCTTTGATTGCCTGATGAGGAGTGCTATTCTCTCCGGAAATAATTAACAAATATGAGGGGCTATTTACTCATGCAAGTGACAAAGTGAAGAGGAAACATGTGGTTAAGAGAAGTCTATTACTGAAGCTTGAGAATAAACCCTTAGCAGCTCCCTGCACAGGAAGTTGGTAAGCCTGTGTTCTTCACCACTACAGATGTCTTTGCCAAGGCTGGGCAGTCACTGCAGTTTCTCTGTCTACAAAACAGAGCTAACGACAGTGCCTCAGCAGTACTAGCGTCAGTCTTTCCACCGAGTATTGTGTGCTCCTTTTCATTAGTGCTTCTCTTACATGCCAAGATCTCAGCTGGGTGTGCTCCTCCAGTGTGAAGTGTAATACCAGAACCTCGTAGTTGGAAAATGTAGTTCTGTTTTGTCATTGAAAAAGCTGTATTACTTTTAATGACATTAAGTTATTGGGCTTAACACGTCTTCCATTTTAAAGGTTGTCCCCACTAGACCTAATAATCCTTTCAAAGGCTTGAGTGCTATTGCCAACAACAACGAGTGGCAGTTGTAGTACATCTAACTTGTAGTAACACCCAGGATCTATTCAGGCTCTCAGTACAAGCACTGCAATCTATGTTTTAGCAAGTCTTCTACTATAATGAAAAATGGGATACATTTTATTCATAAATGGCTCTTTTACAGCTGTCCTACTGTGATGGTTGTAAAGGCTAGTTGTGAGAACTAAAGAATGCTGAAAATATATGAATCATTTAAATTCCTAAGTTTAGGCAGCTTGCTTATTGGTGTGGGCGGGTGGGTAAGAGGTGTGTACCTGGCAATGTGCAAATAAAAGACTGATCCCACTGAATTCACATGGCAGGTCCCATGCAATGCAGGGGAATAAGAACGTCTCTCAGTATGTTCTTGACTAGATGAATAGGCACCCCAGATGCTCAGAGGGATTTTTATCTGTTATAGAAATAGTCACATGTTGAACACAGTGTACTGTAGGTTCCTATTATTTACATGAAATTTTCTATACTCCATTCCAGGCTGTTGTTTTTTTGTGTTTTTTTTTTTTTTTTTTTTTTGTTTTGTTTTTTGTTTTTTGTTTTTTTTTTTTTAAATCCTGATGCTATGTCTTGCACAGCAGGGATAAACTGATTTCTAAATAATACATAAAACATTCATTTAACATACTTATATACAACTATAACAGAAAAACAATCCTGTTTTACCTCCCCTTCTCGGATGACAACATCTTTTTGTTTCCCATTTTCAATTATCTTCAAACACATATCTCCTTGGACCTGGTAAAAAAGCTGAAGAAATAAGAAAATAATATTAAGCAGCTACTTCAAAACATTCTGTATTTCACATTCTCTATCTAAAGAATACATATACAGACACATTCAATTTGCAATTGCAAGTCTTTGCAGATTTTTTCTAACAGTAACAGGCTTCTAACATCTGTTGCTTTTAAAAATGTTACAGAATATGTATTATTATCTTACTAACAATTAACAAGCTATCCAAGACGTCTCTAACTGCACATAGAGCTGTCCTGAGGACCTGGTGGAATTCCATTGCGCTGGTTTTACCCTTGGAATTACTTTTTAGAGAGCTCAATGTCAAGCATCTGTTAATTACACAATATAGAAAGCTTCATTTCAGATGTAGCAGGATCTTTACTCAGTCAAATTAAATGTCATTTTTCCAAACAAGCTCCGAATATGCACACACAGGTTTTTTGGTGTACTTTTTCAATTTTTTAATGGAGCTTTTTCATTTGGGAAGAATTGCCCATTTGGAAGCTGTTCTGCTTTACTTTTGTGGACACTCTCGAAGCCCAGCAACAGCTGCTGCTCTTCCCATTGTGTATGTAAAAGGGTTACATTCAAATTGTGTATAAGGACAGAACCACTGAACCCCAAACTCTGTCTTTGGTGACCTTTCCGTGGCTGTTTTCAGGCTAAAACCAGCTCTGCTTTGTGTAGGCTCTGAGGTGCTCAGGTCCTCATGTTTCATGACAGAACTGTGCTATGATCTGTAAGCAGATCTGTATCTTTGACCTGAAATAATGGGCACATTTCCCCTCATTTTTATGTAGTGCAGAGCAATAATACTTCCAAAAGACACTTCTGCCATGCTTTCCATGTTCTCTTTACCACAGCTGGAAACCAGATTGCTAGCGCAGATGAGGTAGTCTGAAACATGATTCAAAGTAAAAACTATAATTGAAAAAATCCCTTATTTATAGCAATTCTCTACCATTTCACCAAAATGAAAAAAAAATAGGGGAAAGAAGAAACCATTGAAGTATGCAAACCACCTGAACTGAACTCTTTGCAATATTAGAAAAGCTTAATCGATTTTTTAATCAGTATTATTTCCAAAAGAGTTTTGAAATATTAATACCTGCCCCCTGGACTTGAAGAAACACCTCTGTGAACATGAGAAAAAATTAAATATGTTGCCAAGGGAACAAAACAATAGGGAGAACTGAAGATAACACTAGAAAAAAGGTAATGCCGAGAGCTTTTATATGAGTGAAAAGTTCACCTTGTGCCGGGGACATCACTGCAGATAAATTATAACTCTTGTCTAGATGGCTGCAGTGCCAGGCTACTTATCCTCGTTGTGGTCCATTTCCCTGTGCTCTTTTGCTCTTGTTTCCCTTGGTACTTTCGAAGGGCAGCACCCAGAGCTACAGCAGCCCTCCCTCCATCAGGCAGGGCCAAGTGTACCCTGCACGACAGTGACTTGGACTTGAGGGGGGAAATGACATCTCCTTCAGGTCAAGGAAGACTCATCTAAGACTGTACGATCTCGATGGATTGTCACAGCAGCTGCGGGTCATATTGCACTGATAATGCTGAAACTCAAGGGTCATTTTGGAAAACTTGAGCTTTGAAGTGTTATTTCCCCTGCAACTACTGCGGCAGCTATTACTGAACACGTGCACAGCGCATGTAGATAAGGGAAAGGGCAACAGAGGCAGAGTTTATCCTGCTTCTGCCATGAATCATGCGGCCGAGCAGCCTCTCTGGAAATGAAAAACTTGAGAGTGGGTGTCAGCTATCCAGTTCAGAGGTCAAGCATCACAATCATAAGGGAAGATTATAAACATTAGGTTATGAATTAAAAGAATTGTTTTGCAGTGGGAGAGGAGGAATGACGTGGGCTACACATTGTCAATGAAAGTGTTTTTCTGACTGAATTTAAATAGTACCTTTCACTGTAAATTATGGTCTATTCTTCAAAACTTTTTTCTTTTAAATTGCCTGAGTGCTTCAGTCATGCATAAATCATCTGATGTGATTAATACAAGTGGCAGTAATTACTGAATCTACTGCTTTGCTTATAATATAACCTGAACTTTTTCTCAAGGAAACTGTCAGGTATTTAACATCTGAGTGAGTTACAGTCCACGCCCATTTCACAGGCCAGTTTTGCAACACAGTACTATCTTTTTGTTGGAAACTTATTTTTTCCAAATACTGACTGACCTTTTCCTTTTGGGCAAATCTGATGTTTTCCTAAGTCTCTCTTGGAAAAAAAAACAGGGCCTGAGTAAAAAAATTCAGGTGTATATGTACGTATATACACAAATCTATACCCCTATATAGATAGGATAGTAGTTCAATAGAGTTCATGCCACTTGAAAATATAAGCTTTCCCAACTGTACTGTTCTTACTGGAATGATCTAGTATCCATTCTCCCCAGCAGTATTAAAAACTGAGGAAATGTGCAATATTTTTGCTCTATTAACATCTTATTAATGACAAGGCCTCTTGTTACATGAAATGGATCTATCTCCCCTTGTAGAAAAGCTTAGATTTGTATATTGCTCTTGCATAATGGCTCACAATTGGGCATGAATTTGTCTTTCTGGGTCAAAAACATGTCTCAAGGAAGAAACAAAGGTTGTTCACTAGTCTTTTTATCCTTTGTTAAGGATAATTGTGCTTATTTATTTATTATTGTATCTTCTTCCTTTCTTCTTCTCCTTTCCCAGACTTTAGCATTTTGTTTAGTTTTCTGCTTACTATGTGGCATCTTCTCATTATGATTACACTAAAAACACCTCCTTTTTTAATTCTCACCTTGCCTCTAAAGGTTATGAGCCACCTAGAAGTGCTTCTTTGCCCCTAGTATAACATTATTTCATAACATTACTCAATATGATGATTAAAACTGCACATATACCTATGAAACTCAAATGAAAACACCTTAAGGTTGAGATTTTTTTTAAAATTAATTTAATTTACCCTCAATTTTCTTTGCTGTAGGAGAAATACATCCTCCTTCCTTAGTCTGCTTCACCCTTTTTGATCATGCTTCCAACCTGATAGTCTTGTGCCTGCATGGGAAGGCAGCGTGACCAGTGCTGAATCACTCTCAAGTCTGTACAGGGATATTTCATTCGCTTGTGAATACTCATGGAATAAATTATGCTGGCATTTCTGGAGGCAAGAGGAGGAGATGCAGAGAGGTAGGAGAGGTAGGAATTCACTGTTTCCATCAGTGGAAGCATTGCTGAAGCTGCTTGTCTTGATAGAAATTTCAACAGGGTAGTAGAACATGTGGATGCTACCTTGAAAAGAGCACTAACATCCTCAGCGTATTAACGGGGTGAGGATTGCTCCTTCGCCCAGATATGTGTATCCCAGCAGAGTAAACAAAGAAGCATCTATAGGGGAAGAATACAGTATTTATATTTGGTCCGTATTAACTAATGAAAAAACCCACAAGTCTTATTTTATTTTATGTACAGCAGTGTATGTAATTTAACTTGGATCGACCTTTGACATCAAACTCGGCCTAGACACGGGAACCCAGAGCTCCATGAGGGCTTTTATAGCTGACAGCTTATTACAGACCTCTAAAGAGACCTGCAATTAGCAGGATACTTTGAGTTCTGACTGCTTCTAAAAGTGGAATTTGGGATTGTTCAGCCTCTTCTGGGATTAGGCTCTGGCTTGGTATATCCTAGCTTGTATTGCTTGTCATATGGCTAAGTACTAAATTAATTTGCAGAGCAAATCAGATTCTGATGTGGGAGTAGAGCCTGGGTGTTCTCCAGACTTCAGTGGTGGCTGATCTATTTGAGCACAGAAAAACAGTTTTCTCCCTTTCTCATCACAAGGGCTTTTCAGCCACCAGAAGTCTGCAAGACAAACAGATGAGGAAGGTAGAGAAAACTATGTTGAGGGTTTTTTTGTTTTATTTATTTCCCTCTGCTCCTTTACATGTCATCTGTGAAACCTGAATACTAGCCAAAACCCATCCCAACAATCCTATGCAGCACACTTATTTCTGAAGACACAATCTTCTTCTTATGCAAAAGGATCATTATTCTTATTGCATTTTAATAGAAGCTTTGTTTCTTAATAAAATGTTCCAAGAGTCTTCACCAGATAAACGGGGGAGTTTTTAAATGTAAAGAAGCAAAATTGTTTCTCTTACTTTACTGTGACTCATGTTCTCAGATTTATTTGGGATATAAGCACCACAAAACAACCTATGGGAATGCTCACCCAGCCCACTTTCCCCTTGCTTTCAGACATCCACCATGCTTACAAAATGCAAAGGGTGAGTTGATCTGATAGGGGAGAGTTTCTCAAAAGCATGCTGACAAGAGAGCAGCACACACTAGAAGGGGTCAGGCTCCATTTAAGCAGATAATTTGTCAGAAGTGGGCCAAGTCTTACTTGTGGTGTCTGTGTAAGAGGGAGAGAAAGAGAAATCAAAACTCAGGTTAGAAAACTCAGATGAGTTGCGGCAGATGTGACCTTAAACCTGTATCATGTTTCAGAGCATGATGTTGTATCTCAGACCATGGAAATATGGTAGAAGAAGCTGAAGAGATTCACCAAGATGATCAAAGGAGGGGGAACTTCTGCTCTGAGAGTTTTCTTTAGGACTGCAGTGTAAGGGCTCTGCTCTGTGAGGCTGTGACAGTAATTAAGTGCCTCTCTCCACAGGAAAAAACCTAGATGCTGACAGCAGAAACTTAGGGTAAAATGCAGCACAGTAAGAAGTGGGATTTCTAAACCCAAGTGGGGTTTGTACCAATGCAAATGTGTTGCAGGTGGTGGATGAAAGGCTGATTTGAACTTCTCTGCATGGAACTGCACTGTTTTATATAGACTCAACATCAGAATGTAAATTGTTAAAAAATCAAAGTCAGTTGAGATTCATTGTGTATGAGTGATGGACTGAGGTAGGTAAACAGACAGCAGCCCAACTACTTTTGTGATCCTAGATTTAGCTGTTAGCATATCTCCCTTTGCCCCAAAGCAGCCCACACAATGCAGTAAATAAATTCTGAAATTCTTTTACTATAGCCAGGCTTTGTTATGATCTCTGTTTCTCTGTTATTAGCTTTCTCCAAAATATATGGTCCCTTTGAGTTTTCACTCATTTCTTTAGAAGAAGGTATTTATTTTTTTTCTACCTTCAGGCTTTACAAGTAATTAAAAATGCAATAAATTCACCATGAAGTCTGTAGGCTATGTTAACACTGAAACTCTTGTCACAAATGCTATGGTATGATGAAAAATTCAACACAAATATATGTTGAGGACTGTTCCCTGGTACCTGCTACCCTGCATCTGTGAGGGGTTGAGCACAGGAGGACATAGCCTCAAGCTGCACCTGGGGAGGCTCAGACTGGACAGCAGGAAGAATTTCTTCATGGAAGGGGTTGTCAGGTATTGAAATGGCTGCCCAGGGAGGTGGTGGAGTCACCATTCCTGGAGGTGTTCAGAAACAAGTGGACATGGCACTCAGTGCCACGGTTGAGATGACAATGAGGTGTTCAGTCAAAGGGTGGACTCGATGACCTTGTGGTTTCCAATCTTAGTGATTCTGCGATTCTGTGATCATGTCAGGGCTGCCACGGAAACTTTCAGTGGCCTCATCAAGTTGACTGCACAAGAATTGTAATCGCTAGTCCATGGAACCCAAAACTCTCTTGACAAATGAGGCTCATCGGAATAACGATTCATTTGAAACCCTCACAGAACTCACTACGTAGCACAAACACTTTCTAGAAAGTTCTGTCAGTATTAGCTATATAGGTACATTCTCACAGCACTTTTTTGCCATGTTCCAACAAAAGATGCATTTCCCAAAGCAACTGTTTCATTTGAATGAGTCTGATTTAGAGGCAAAGACTGTCCAAATAGATGTTTGCTGACTCTATCTCTGATCTGATGGAGAGGGGTGCAAAAGGGAACTTTTCAAATAAGAAAAAGAACGAATATGACCTCCTGGTAAATTCCAGGCAAGGACTGTGAATGGTTTATCTCTTGTAAGCTGCAGCTTGATTTTGCTCTTTAAAAAACCTGTCTGATGGAAAATAATGTCTCAGGTATGAGACACTCTGTGCAGAAAGGTGGGAAAGAAGTAGCACACAGAAATTTAAGAAGGCTGTGAAGCAGTACAGAGAAAACTAAGAACAAAATATAAGTGCTACTTATTTAGGAAATGCCTGCTTGTTGAGAGGAGGAAAAAAATTGTGCTAGACTAGCTGTCATTTTAGCCTAAATGGCTGCTCAGGAGACAATTCTAAAAGGCTCTGAAGAGAGTTCAAATCAAGATTCTGTTTCTTTTCCCCCTAATTAGCCAGTCAGAACTAATCTTCCTGATACACCTGCATGTTAATGGCACCAGCAGAGAGCAGCTCAGGAGCAGGAAGATGCTCCTCAGCCCTTATCTCTGCATGCCAACCCTTTGCTGCTGTGAACTGCAAGCTTTCAAGTGCAAGTCTTGCTACAGGACACATCATAAACTGGGCAATAACAGAGATATATCGCACAAGATAGCAAGTGGACAGATATAAACAATCCTAAATTTAACTTTCTCTCCGAACCAACCCTTTTTTCTCTCAGAATACTCATAGTAGAACAGCATCAGCTAAATTTGCCTGAAGGATTTGTGGGTTTTCGCATTCGTGATTTGGCCTGCTGACAGTACGTCTATATAGTCTGTCTTCAAATTATCACCCAGAACTATAAATTACCCTTTTTCTGACAAAATAATGAGCTGAACATGCTTTGAATGGTGTTTTTTTTTTAATCCCAAGCCTAATTTAGGAATATGCCCTTTTGATAGGATACTGTCTACCTCACAATTTTTCTCCAATGAGAAACATGGTTCTGAGTTAGATCACAGGAAGGTGCAAATGTGTCTGACAAAAAGCTATGGTAAAATGCAATGAATAACTCTAAATGTACCTCCATAAAACTGAACAAAATTGGCCCATATGTTAAACTGCTACATACTGATATTGCTTCTGATGTGTGTATTGCCAATTTTCCTGTGTGATAGGGTTGTTATGTTTCCATTTTTGGTTGGTGAGTAATTGTGGGAAGTTTACTATGTAAATGAGCATGTATTGATACCTAAAAAACCTTGTTTCCAGTTGAATTAGCAATAACCTAATCAGCATACAATGGTAAATTCAACATTATGCCTCTATAGATATGGCTAAATTTTTATATTGTTGAGAAGTCATATAATGAGTTTATTAAAGGGTAGGCCGAGTTATTTACAAATACAGGAACATCTTGCAACATTAAAAAAAAAAAAAGTTATGAATTAGCCTAACTTTCCAAGCAGCCCAAGCAGCCTGATGGCCTGGTCCCAGGTGCTTCCAGAGCTCTCCCTGCACTGCCCACGAGACACAATGGAGCGTGTTGGGTAACCTGGCACACGATGGATGTGCCTGTGCCCACCACCACAGGTGGGCTGGGAGGTGGTGGTGACAATCCAACACAGGCGGGAGCCACCCAGGGATAACTCAGCATCTGCTCTTTCAGAGCTGTGTGCTTGTAAGGACTACACACACCTGCACGGCACAGTTAGAACAGGAAATCAGTGAAGGCTCCTGTGAAATGCTGGGGTGGGTTTGGGGAGAAAGAATTCAATGACAAGTAAATGAATTTTTCTTTCTCTTCAAAAGGATTTACTGAAACTTGACCCACTTCTGCCTTGAACTATGTAGAAACTTAGGCTTGAGTTTCCAAAGGTACTTAAAATTAGGTTGCCAAATGTCATTGGAATTACATGAAGTTAAATTATTCTGCTGAGAAGCAAGGCAAATTGTCTCCCATCTTGACACCCTTACTCCCAGGGCTCCAGTAACCACTTTCCCTTCGGATTCTTTCAGAGCCAGTTGTGCACTGGGACAGAGAAGTCCCAAGGCCAAGCAGGCAATTCCAAGAAAAAGGCAGTAAACAAAGTAGATGTAAATTGTTACAATTTTATTGGGTTTCTACTCTTTCTTCCTATATGCTGTATTTGGCACAATGGTTACTCACAGCTTAAAGCAGTGGAATGGCTTTGAGCAAAGGGGAATGATTTGAAAAATACTTAAAGACTCTATTCGTTAACTTTCCAAACTCAAATGAAAGCTGAAAAGCTGGTAATTTCTAAAAAAGTCCATAAAAATGTAATTTCTACTGAATTTTTGATTTTTGAATGTCAAAGTTACTTGTGAAATACAGATCAATCTTCTGCAACAAAACATCGCTTTTAAAATATCATTACCTTCCTAAAGTTCTGTTCCCAAATGTTGAAATGAGACACTTCGATGTGTCAGAACACTATCTCTAGTTTCCTGTTGGAAATGAATTATAGCAAAAAAGATCTGATTTCATGTGCTTGTTTCAAACAAAATGCACAGATGGTGTATGGTTCTGGTGAATGATTTGGTTAAGCCTATGAATAGATCTAATAAATACAACATCACTGAGCCTGACACTGCTAATCTGTAGCTGTAGCTTCAAAAGTAGCTGCATTTAATTATTATAGATCAATTAAATCAGAAAAGTATAAACAAGCTATTGGTTACCTCTTCTCCTTCTTCAATATGATAATCCTTCCTTTCATTTGGCCCTCCAACAAACATCACATTTAATTGATAGCGATGCCTAGAAAAGAAAGTGACATTTTTAAGCTACCTCTATTCATGATGTTCTTTATTTAACTTTTTTTTTTTTTAAATTCTTTTAGGACAGCGAGTCAATGAAACAATGTTGAGCGAAAAGCAACGTCCAGCACAAGAACTCACAGGACCTTGGATGCATCTCTCTGCTCTGGCACTGTCCTGTTGGGTGACCTGAGGCCAACTACCTCCCTCCTGGTGTTTCAATGCCTCCAGTTATGAAAAGGGGACAACAATAGCTGCCAGCCCTGGAAAGAGCTTTGAACCGAAAAGATAAAGAATGTTACCTAAGAGACAGGAACTAAGAAAATGGCTTTACAACCTGAGCTGATTATGTAAAGGTAGAACTTTTAAAAGTTAATAAAGGTAAAAACATACTTTCCCCCCCACACACATTGGTAGAATTACCAGAGATACTGAAGGTAGGAACTGCCAGCTAATATCTGTTCTGCTTACCCTGGTCTTGCTAAGTGGGAACAACATTATAATGGTTTCATTGTGGTTATGGCTATTTCAGAAAAGGGGATTCCAGGCCATTTCTTAGCTCTTGAGAGCCCCAATGTGCATTTCTCTCAGCTATCACCCCAATTACCACCCAGTCCACTTGCACTAATAAAATGGTAAGGTAGCTGGTTTTCCTTTGCTAAAAAGACCCCTCAAAATCAGGCCTGTTAGCTGTGAATCAAAATTTGTTCTTATGCTGTTTGACAAGTGAACTGAGGTGTGTTAACCTCTGCTTTGAAATGAGGAGATTCTGGGCAGTAACATGGAACCAGCAGGGTCATGATCCCCTGAAACACAGGGAATAACAACAATGCGTCCCTGTGTCAGCACCTTGTAAGCCTTAACTGAGAGAGGCGGTTCTGAGTGGTTGCACATACATATTCAACCTGCTGCCATTATCACTTTTTCTTTGAAGAGTATTTAAATGATAATGACCAACACACTGGGGACTAGTATAGCAGACATAACGAGTAACAGTGACAAATTAGTTGGTCAAATACAACTAAAGAATTACAGTTGACTGTTTTCTCCATAGGAAGATGTATATTTTACAGCACTGGGTTTCATATCTGTATCATAAATAAGGAACTGAAATCTAAATTCTTTGTCCCGTGCAGATTTAATAATCAACAGCACACTGCAATGTTTCCGCATTAATGAACTTCTACTAAAGAAGGGCATGACCACCTAAAAAGTAGCAATACAGCTAATAATTAATGAAATAAATGAAAATAAACCCTGAAGAATAAAATAAGAGAGAGGCAATCTGTGGGTATCTTGTAGTCTATTGTTAAGATGGGTTAAGTTTTTTACATAAACATTCAGTTTTGTTATTAGTTCACTAAGTTAAAGTGAAAATACTGCTTTAAAACAATTACTGCATAACGTCTTTATTTGGTAAATCTATGATTAATTCTGTTATCCCACAGATTTACCTGCACTTTATATAATAAACAAGTTATGGGTCAATCATTCAATCATTAACAAATACATACTGACACCATCAAAAGATCCCAGCTATGAAATATGAACAGGAACTCCAATAGGTAAGTTTGTCTATCTTGCTAAATAAAGTTATCTGGTTACTATAGTTGCATTAAGTTAAGGAGAAATATCATAACAAAGAAAATCAGTTTCAGTTAAGACTGCCAAAATGCAGTTAGAGTATTGTAAAGGTTTCAGGGATGAGAAAATTTCTTGACTGTACTATAGTTAGAATGAGGAGCTAACCAATGGACTACTGAGTTTTCTGTACTCTTACATTTCTCTTCTTATCCACATAAAGCAAATGGTTCCAGCAGGTAACCCTTTAAAAAATTATAAGACTACAAAGCATCAGATAGGTGTCCTTTTGGTAAGCATCATATTCTAAACTCAGAAGAAGAGGTTTAGAAGTATCTGTAAAGATCAGCTATGTCAAGGGGTTTGATTTTGCGCTAATTGCTCATTGTTGAGATTAAAAAGCATTTAAACTAGCAAGATAGTGTCATTGAAATACAATGTCAGAGCTGCAATCTAATTAGATGTATAGTTTTCTTACTTTGGTAAAACTCTGAAAGGGCAGCAATTCAGGAATTGAAGTTCTGTGTTGAAATCTCAAATAGGTATTTAAAAATTTTGATCCTTTCAAATGTATAGAACACAGGGTTATAAAAGCCTGAAAGCTGTAATAACTTTAGATACCAAAAGGCCTACAGACTTGCTGTGAGACCTAGTTTTTAACTGTTAATTCTCCCTTGAAACAAAGGTTTTAAGTTACTTAAATATTTTGAGGTGGTTGCCTTCCAGTGAGGCAGTAGGACACAGTAGGAAGATTGCCTTATACATCTCTATTCAGCACATAAAGGATCAAGCTTTTGAAAAAATTTTGAAAATCTGTTAGCTGCTTCTTGGAAAACACCTAAAACTTTTTGGAAAATCTTCACAGCATTTAGGTAGCACCAGGAGCAGGCGATGGGAGACTCAAAATCCATGCAGCAGATGGTTTTACTCTCCTTCTACATAGGCTAAAGCCATCTTGGAAAAATGGATTTTTTTCTTTTAACTATGCCATTTTTATCACAACAAATGTTACTTGTTTCTTAAAATGTTTATGGGGAAGATCTCTGGTAGATGTCACATTCCAGATTTACTCAAGGTTTACACAGAACTACTACTGGTAAGCAGTACAGAACAGGGCAGTAATAACAAAAAAAGGTTCATCCTACTGATGAGGAAAGAAACACATGAATAGTCCATATATGCAAAATACCAAAATTTTCCCATTATCATTGGTAAGCTTCAGAAATGAATACGCTCTACAAAATGCTTCCTAAATCCATTCTGGAAATGAAAGAAATGGAAACACTTATAGTGATTCAAGTTTCAGAATTTTTCAGTTCTACTACAGCTGTAGTTTCGACACAGACATGGCGGTAAGGATGTACTCTTTACTTTTTCTTTGTCTTGTAACCATTGCTTTGAAAAGTAACCCTTGCACCTGTGAATGGAAATTAATATCACTGATACATTACTGCCCATTCAGCTTTTCATTAGAGATAGCACTTAAGGGTAGGGCAAGAGGCATATTTTTTGATTTTTTTAATGATTAAAATTGTAAAGAAAGAGGTTTTTTTAATTAAAATTAAGAAAATGCTTTTTAATTTCTATATAAAACCATATAACTCCTTAGGGAGAATACTTTCTAATGAAAGCTTTCTGTATACAGAGTTTTAGAAAAAATATTTTGTCCTCAGTTTCAATGACAAAAGAAATCCTTGTTAATATTTTGACTAGAAGGTGCCACACGGATAATTTACACTGGAATTTGTTCACAAGCTTTTACACAGAGAATATGCATGGTGTACATATAACTGCATAATGCCCAGACTTTTTCCTTGTATTAGCTGTCTCATTCAGAATACTGTAAATGGCTGTACACTGCCTCTTCAGCCTCCCTACCCTCCTGCCTTGGCAGCTCTGGAAATGCCCTGGAAACCTGCTCCTCCGGTGCCCCTGCCCTTCCTTTCGCCTTGTTTTTCAGTGATATATCCTTCTGGTTTTGATTGCTCTTGCAGCTTCTGCTCCTCTGTGATGTGGGAATGTTTCTCAGCAGCTTTATCTACTTCAGGTTGTAATTTGGTTTTGTATGTGGATGTGATGCCATCTGCTCTGATTTCTAGGAGTTTGTTGACACAGACCCTGACACAAATTCTCTTAATTTCTCACTTCCTACAAGAGACTTTGAGTTGAGGCAAGTCTCTTTTATTCAAGCTGATCTTTGCAGCTTCTGATGAGTTATCGCAAATCAGATTTCACTCACTTTCTGCTGTTCCTTGGAAGAGCACTCTGGCTGCAGCTTGAGAGGAACTACAGTTCCTTATTAATCTTTACCATGTATGCATTGTTGCAGCTTCCTCTAATAGCTAGACATATTTGTATACCTAATAACTTGGTAAAAAAAAATAAATTCTTCATTTACTTACATAAGCTTATTGCAAACAGGTGGCAAAAAGGCAGCTTTGTTTTCTTCTATCCATTTTCTTACATTCACAAGAAGCTCCATGGTCCACCAGCTATGAAACTGTTGCCTGAGATATTAGAATTTGCAGAGTGCTTCTCCTGTGAGCAAACTGCCTGTGATTCCAACCCCAGTGCTCAGGGGATTGGCCGGTAGGAGAGGTGTCTTCAGGCTTTAGTGTCAAAGGGGACAGGTCCATCAGCCAAAGGTTACTTTGTAGAGAGTACTAATGCTCCAGCAGCTTGGCTAATAATTGACTAGAGTTTTTAAAATATATATTTTTATTGGAGACTGGGTTTTGCCCACAGGGGGTTTCTTAAATCTCTTTACTGCATCAGCTGGCGCGAGCTGGAGAGTACATTACTGCTCTACAAAAATGGCCTTGTTACACAGTCAGAAAAATGGGCAAGGCTGGGGCATTCACCCCTTTCAGGCCTAATATAGAAAGCTCCCTTGAATATTCTTAGGCTGAATGTCTGCGGTATGTATATTTGTTTAAAAATACTGGGACCTTCTCCTGCCAAATACCCAAAATACAGATGTCTCCTGCATTTTTAAGACCAAGAGCAGCTGTCCATAAATGCTCATCTTAATTTGATCCACTCTGACAATGTTACAGCAGGCCTTGTGGGAGAGCTGACCCTGATTCTGTGATGCCCTTTGGGAAAGTGCAGCATATTGTCATCAAATTGCCAGGCAAATAAGAAACTGAGAACAAACGGACTTTCTAGATCTCTATTAATCTTTATTCCCTCACAAGTTTCTGTTCAACATCTACACAATTGCTACAGGACTGCTCACTCCGTTCCCTGCCACCCTCAAATTTTTAATAAAAAAATCTATAAACATTTTTTCATACTCCAAACACATGAAACAGATGGGTAAACAAAAAATCCCAAGACATTACAATATCTTAGCACTTTGCTCTTGCCATATCTTAGTCTTCCACTTTTATCTATGCTGTGCTTAGTGGGTGAATGTGTATGGGTATATGGTGATAAAATGATCTGGTTAAAAGTGAATGATACACTCTCCATGGCTTGCACATATGAGTGGTGCAGCTACAGGACTGAAGATTCAGCATGATGAGCAGTATAAAAATGGGAGTTCTTTAACTTGTACTGTTGTAATTTTCCACCAGAAGAGAGCAATTGAGCGTGAGTTTGAACTAATACTATGTTTTTACCAAGTATTTGTAAGAGTGACTCTGTTTTACCTTCATCTCTACCACATCTTTGCAGTTTAGTTTAAATTCATTATGTAATTTATAAAACAAGAAAAAAAATCCATTCATTTTGGGATAAAAAAATCCACATGTGGATTACAGTTCCACTGTATTAATGTAATCACAATGGCAGCAGTAATTTCCTCTGAAATAAACCCAAAGTAGTTATTATTTCCTTCAATTACAAAACAGCACCACCACACTATTTATTTAGCACATGAAATTTCTACCAACAGAACGGCTGTGGTGAGACACCACCACACAGCAAACTCCTAAGGCCTGTTTTTGGACTTACAGACAGCTACTTTTTGGTACTTGTTCTGTAGGCTGCTGGCAGTTCTGCATCTAGCTGGGAACGAAAGAGAGCTTCCATCTAAAATGCACTTTCACTTAGGGGATTAAGACCCAGATTGGCAGGACTGGAGAAGTGAAGACACTCTAGTTAATGATCACGGTTTTATAAAGCTCTACCTCATCATTAGTAACTTGCATTGCAGAGCAGGACTCCATTTGTTGGGCATGAAAGCCAACAGAATCTCCAGAGTCACAGCAGGAAAAAACACAGATCCCGTAACTGATTGAGCCAATCCTTGTTCATCGCAGTATTAAAATGCCAGTTTTAACTGCAGGGCTCTTGTCCACAACCCCTACTCTAATCCCTAGTCTCCAATTTTTTCCACCAGGCAAAATACAAGGTACTATTACCTGCAGAGAAAACTTTCTCACCTGCAGGCTCCTAAAAATCCATTTTGTGTCTGGAGTGAGGTATGAAACCCTGACAGTTAGACCTATTAAAGGAGGAAACAAAGTTCACTTACAAAATTTACCATTAATATAAGGCTGAGGCCATTATCACAGGGTAGCATTTCTTGCAACCTTCTGAAAATGAGCAGGTTTTGAAAAATGAAGTTAATTGCCTCTTCATGCATATAATGGTGGGGCTAAGAAATTATCTGCATGGCATGAAAGGCTATGAAACTCTGTTTCTGTGAAGTGTATTGGAGAGGCAAAGAAAAGAACCAGTGTTGCAGTCTCTGTGAGACCCAAGAAAATAAGTACATCTCATACAGCTCGAGAACTGATTTGGGCCTGGATTTTACTTGATAGTCTGCTTCACGATGGCTCTTCACATCCATCAAAGCCTGTTCCAGCACCTGGGGTTTCTGTCCTCCCTTTTGGCTCTGATCCTTCCTTTTCTGCAAAGGTACAGACTCAATGTGTAACCTTTTGCTGCCAGAGAAGTGCAGAAGTACTAGGGCACAAAACTGCTACATGAAAATAATTCATTTTCTGCATTGAGGGTACAAGAATAAACTATTAGCGGAAAAAACTGTATTTAGGACAACACTTACTCTATTTTTCTACTTTCCTCCATCACCAGACCTATCAGAGACTTCAATTTACAAGCTTGTGTCCAGCAAGAAAGATATGTTAACAAAAAACCACAAGGTAAATAATGACACTGGGGCATATACTTATTTTAAACACACTGCCCATACTATTTTTTTCCCCACAGCAACCTTTATGCAGTATAGAATATTTTGTTAGCATAATGATGCACTGTTAAGGGTAATGAAGGCTACTGCTGTTTTTTGGTATGTCAACTCCACCTATGTGATAATAGAAAATTTCTCTTAAGAAATGAATTACCAATTATCTTCTTCTCTATGCCAGCCACCTTCCTCAAGGATCACATACAGCAATTGCATGCTACTTCACCTGCCAGTGAAGTACACCACTGAGACATATTTTAGGTAATGCCCACAGTAATAAATAAAAACTGCAGAACAACTTTCTTGGCAAGTGAGAAGCATCCCCCGGTCATTCAAAAAGCATCAGTTTATTTACCATGGGGATCATGAGGGAAAAGAGGTAGTGGAGTTATGCTTGGGTTAAAAAAATCTGCTCATGACAATTATGTTTACTATCTTCTTCTCACATAAGGTAGGACAGATCTGACTGCAGAATAAATCCACGTTGGAGGTTTAATTTAACAATACACACAGAGTTGAACAAACGCTTGTTTTCCGAGTGCCAGGCATCCCCTGCGCCGCACACAGCGGCGATGCTACAGCCACCAACATTTGGTTTCCTGGCAGTAACCAGTCACTTCCCCCTGCGGCCTGGTCCTGAGCACGACCGAGGGTGCATCATCTCCCCACGGCCGCCCATGAGCGTGAGGCTGAACTTCGCTGACCCAGCGGCCAATGCCGTGTCCCGAAGGCCGTCAGGAGGCTCGGTCCCGCACGGCTCGGGCCTGGGCTCCGTCTGTCTCGTCCCCGGAGCACGGAACTGCGGGCCCCGCTCCAGCCGGCGGCGGCCGGGGCTGCGGGGGGCGGTCAATGCGCGCCCCC
>WEIT01019490.1:691-14327 GCA_013389985.1 Dryoscopus gambensis | reverse complement strand
CGCCGCTACCGGGGTAGCGTGGCCCGGGCAGGGAACCGGGGCGGCCCGGGCCGCCGCTCATCTCGGGGTGCGGGCGGGATTGTGCCGCCCTTCCCCCGCCGGGGCCGGGCGAGCCCTTGATAAACCGTTCGGGAGGAGTTTGTGTCAGGGCTCCAGTGGCGCAATCGGTTAGCGCGCGGTACTTATAAAGCAGTACAAAGCCGAGCAATGCCGAGGTTGTGAGTTCGAGCCTCACCTGGAGCACACAGCTTTTTTGGGAGGGAAAACGGGCTTTTTTTGGGACTTCACGGTGCTCCGGAGGGAGGAGGACAAACGTGCGGGGAAAAATTATGCAGCCGTGGCGGCAGCGTGGGCCCGCTGGAGAGGGGCATTCCGCGCCCAGGGAAGTGGCTGCTGCGGGCCGCACCGGGAGCGCCCGGGCCTCATTACCACGTGTGGCCACAGAGACTTGTCCCTGCGGAGGGGGGCAGGTTTCACAGCACCCTCTCCCTGCACAGTGACAAACGTGTTACTCTTAAGAGCTGCTTGTGAGTGAGAACTTGCAGGAAATAAAGGTTATGTTATACCGTGTTTCACACGGAGTGCAAGTAAACACTCGGTGTGATCACTACAACCTAACAGTGACTACATCTCTCCATTTTGCCTCCTTTGGTGGTGACAGTCTTTGTATTTGCTTATTGCCTTGGTAATGCTTTACAAATGCACGCACTGTAGCAGGAAGGAAAATACTTCAAATAGTTACTGATTTCACCACTTACGAGAAGCAGCAGGGCCATAAGAAAAGGGCAGCTCCCTAATGGAGAAAGTTGCAGGACACTTCCTGGATGTTTAGGCCCGGATCATGTGAGGTCCCCTCGATGTTAGCATCTAGTCTGCTGCTTTCAGAGTGCAATTTATATCAAAAAGTTCAATGAGGCCCTCAAGATCATGCAGCCAGAGGTGCTTCTATTGCCCAAATAAGCCCTTTATCTGTACTGCAGGCATTAACTCCCTGAAGTGCCACTTAAGAGTTTTTAATTGTCCCCTCTTCTGGTTACCACTTTGTCCCCTCTGAATTTTCCATTAACTTCACTGCCTTCAATGCCAGTGTGGTAATCCCTGAAGCAGGTGCCATACTGGTATAAGGAAGTGTAACCCGACAAGAGAGATCTGCAATATATCAAAGAGTGAATAAAATTAATCTTGCAGCAAGTTTCATGCTTTCTTTTTCATGCTGAGATATCCGTGTCCCAGTGCTGAGGAGTAGAGACAGTACAGAAGAATATTTGCACAAGTACTGGGAATACACAAGTACTAGGAATACTAAAAAATGCATATGCTTCTTGTGTGTAACTAGGGAAAAAAAGCCCAAACCACAAATCCTTAGAAGAGGGAGAGGGACTCCATTCTTCGGACAGAGACTTCTTAAGAAAGAGCAGGGACAATGCTACTTCCTTTCACTTCCACGGTGTGTCTCCAGGAACAGGCAGCAGCTCCTGCACCCTCTCGCCAAGGAGGAACTGCTAGTTTGACATTTGGGGTCTTGCTCTGGCATGCTGGGCGAGTGATTGTACAATTTTTGCCACGTTCAGGATGCACGAAGCAGATGTTGTTTGTTGCCTCCACAGCTGTTTTGCGACGTGCTTCTGTGGTGCCAGAGAGCAGCCAGGACATGCAATGGGAGCATACAGTGCTGTGACCTTCTGCACAAGATCTCCTTCATTCCCCCTTAGTCTTTACCTTGGCTTTTACTGATTTTTGTCTTTAATCTGGAAAAAAAAAAATGAAACAATTCCTACTTGAGATGACACTTGTTTGCGTTTCTGCCCGTTCTGATGGGCAGACACCTATGCCTGACACCTGAAGGGCAACATATTCCAAGATGGGCATTTCACACTGAAAATCATGCTAAATCAGGACAATTTATGTGGGTTTACTGGAAATACCAGTAAAATGAGAATGTTACTTATCTAATGGCTGTTTACAACATAAAGGGAATGGCTGCCGAAGCACGAGGCCTTCCTGCGGGAGGCAGGGCTGCGAGGTGGGGTGAGCCCTGGCGCAGCCGGCGGTGGGCTGGCGGTGGGAGTCTCCTCGTGTCCAGCCCATGGCAGGGCTGCGAGGTGGGGTGAGCCCTGGCGCAGCCGGCGGTGGGCTGGCGGTGGGGGTCTCCTCGTGTCCAGCCCATGGCAAGGCTGCGAGGTGGGGTGAGCCCTGGCACAAGCGGTGGTGGGCTGGCGGTGGGGGTCTCCTTGTGCCCAGCCCATGGCAGGGCTGCGAGGTGGGGTGAGCCCTGGCACAAGCAGTGGTGGGCTGGCGGTGGGGGTCTCCTCGTGTCCAGCCCATGGCAGGGCTGCGAGGTGGGGTGAGCCCCAGCACAGCCGGCGGCGGCTGGCGGTGGGGGTCTCCTCGTGTCCAGCCCATGGCAGGGCTGCGAGGTGGGGTGAGCCCCGGCACAGCCGGCAGTGGGCTGGCGGTGGGAGTCTCCTCGTGCCCAGCCCATGGCAGGGCTGCAGCGGGGCTGGCATGGGGGAGGCTGCGCAGACCCCGGGCGGGAAGGGTGCCACGCTGGGGCGAGGTCATGTCGATGCCAAATGCTGCTAAAAGCAGCTTTTCTCTCTTGTGAGAGAATTTTAGTTCTCACATAAACTATCAACAATGTCCTGTAAACTAGGACACCTGTGGCCTTGCTTGAGAATTGTTATTATGTTTTTAGAGTTTGGCCTATCACACCACGGAGGTGGCTATGTGATTGACCAATTGTTCTGTGAGAGAAAAAGGTATAAAAGAACTTGTAATTAATTAAATAAATCACTTGCACTTTGCTGTTGCTTTGCTTCTGCACTTCTGCACTACTTTACAATAACTTCATAATAAAGCACTTCACTATTATGCTGGATAAAGACTGCTGCCTGCTTCTTTTCTTCTCCTCTCGCCCACCGCGGAACGGACCATACTTACAATAAGGTCAGTGTTCCGCCTCATTCCCTTCCCATCTGCCATGGGGAGGCAGAGGAGGTGAGCCGTGTGCCCCTGGGAGGGGATGAGACTCGGACCTGGGCAGGGTTTCTCCAGGGCATGTGAGGAGCCTCTTGTTGTGTGGTGCCAAGCTGGGCTCCAGCATGGCCACAGCGGCTCTCATGATGTGAAATGAAGAAGGCCCCAGCCTGCTGCCTGCATTTGCAACTTTTTCCTGAAAATTGGGTGTCTTGCAGGCTTGTGAGAAGAAAGCATGCTTTTATTATGCTAAGTTGTCTTTTTATTAGGCTTTTTGGTTCTGATTTGTTGGTTAATGCTCTAATGCTACTTAGCAGCAGCTTATGTATAAAAACATGTATATATTTATGTATATTGGTACACGTGGGCATAAAGACACCTTCACCATTATGGGGGAGTTCCTAATGTCTGTGTGTAAGCACTAGCTTATTTTCTAAATCTTTAGTGAAGCCATGTGATATATTTGGAAAACACCTGCGTGTGAGGGATGCATAGTGCCAGCTGCACTGTGATCTACGGAGAGGTAATCCCTCTTTCCCTCTTCCTTCTCTTCCCCAAATAGTAATGTGGTTCATCTGTGCCTTGTTTTCCTTTTGAAAGCCAGGTACCAGAGGTTGCAATTCTTCCCTGCGCCACTGCCCAGTGTTCATCACTTCCCTTGTAGGTGGTAGCTGGGGGAGCCCTGGTCTCAGCCTGCTGTCACCTGGCAAGAGACTTTTATGGGCCCCAGATGCTGCTGGAAGTGCATTCAGGAGAAGAGACTTCCCCATGGTGAGTCTTCCACGCTACCTGGCTTATCTAGGGGCCTGCCTCTTTCAACCTCTGTTTCTCTGTTAATTTGCCTGATGTGGGTGGCATGCTTGCAGGCCTGGATCTCCCAGATTCCTCTGAAATTCTTCCAGAATCCTTTTTAAAAAGGTCCCACTTCTTGAAATTTGTGTTGTACTTTGTTAAATGTTGAGTATGGACTATGAGTGCTCTACAAGCCTGTTCTGCCTGCTCTTGAGTTCCCACTGGCTAGAGAGAGAAAGAGGGCCTCCTTATAGGTATAGGAAAGCTTGATGTGTGCTGCTTATTGATGGAAGGAGAGTTTTCAAAGATGTAGCTCTTGCCTGATCTTGGAGGATTAATAATGATCAGGTTAGGGAGCAGGCTTTGTGTTTATCCCCATATGATCCTGCTCAAACAGGGAGTCCCACTGCAATGGCAGACGTAGGATTGAGAAAGAAAGGCTTATGCAGGATAGACCATCCTGATGCTTATTTCTAAGAGTGGGAACTCTTGTCTCTGGCATGTTAGTACAGTTGTGATCATGAGGTTCTGAAGAGTTTGCTTAAGTTAAGTTACTTTAAATATAAAAGTCTGGAACTTTCCATAATATTAAGGGTTGCATATCCTAAAAAAAAGCCTATCAAAGCCTACAGTAAGGACTTGGCCTACCTAATTCTTATGAAATCAGAGTAATAAATACTTACAGTCTTTGCAAATAATAAACGGTGGATGAATGTCCGCTCTTTATAGCTTTTCCCAATAGATGGCACTGTGGTCCCACAAAGCGAAGAAGACCAAGGCAAAACATTCCCAGACATCCTAAAAATAGAAACCACTTGCTGAATGCTTTGTTGTGCACTGCAGAGAACAATAGGCCAGAATTCCAAAGGTTGCTTAGAAAACAAAGTCCACTGGAGGTATAGATGCATTTTGGTTTTGTTTTGGGTTCCACCACCACCTTTGTCCTTTATATGTAATATTTTGAGGACTTTTCTGAAATTAAAGTCAATTGATCCATTATGTTTGGAATGACAGGGGTGAAGGGGGTCTATCACGTTTTTTGAAGTCTCTGTGAATTCAGTGCCATGTCATTCCAGTGGAGCAGGCCTGACTTAGATTATCTTAAACAATTTTTTTGCAGAATAGCTGGTGTTAGAGGTTCTCATGCAGGGCTGCCTGAAGTCCGGATGGCTGCTTCCCCCTGTGGAGGGAAGGCTGTGGAGGCTGCTGTGGAGGTATTGGGCTTGGAAACAGTAGCTGGGAGGAGAGGAATGAAATGTAGGTGCTTGCAAACTGTGTAGGAGAACTCTTTGAAACCAAATAGAAATATTCTGCTTTTGTGGTGGAAAGATAAGGGCAGTGAGAAAAGGAGGAGAAAAAGTTCATGTGGAAGCCTCCTTGGGGAAGAGAAGGGCTGAGATATGAGGGGGACAGTGTGGCTGATATAGGCTGATAGAAAGGTGAAGTGAGAAGAACTTGTAAGAGGAGTAGAAAAGCAAGCTCACAAAGAGAGACTTCATGCACTGCTCTCTGAAACTGGTGAAGGGGATGCTACAAGGAGGGAACAAGAATAAAAGAGGGTGTGTACACGAAGGAGAAAATGGGGGAGTCAGATAGAAGAACATAGGTAAGGAAGTTTTTAAAAAGAATTTTTAAAAAATCCTTCTGCTGTAGCAGCATGAGTGTGCTGCCTAGGGCATTGAAAAACAAATGAGTAAGTGTTAGCTAGTCTAGCCAACCTAAGATGGAGTTTCTGTAGAAAGCAAATTGGCCTGTACGTTTTCCTTGAGCAAACAGAGAACTCAAGAAGCAGGTTTTTCTTCTCTGTGTGTTTTGAGTGGTTACTTTAGTGTGGCAATGTAAGAGACCCCTTGGTCTCTCTAGGGTTTGAAGCTGGTGTTAGGAAGGTTAGAGAGCTCAGCTTTCTGGTTTGGAAAAGGAAGGAAATGGACAATCAGTCCTGGATTTTGTGCCCATTTAATTTTCTTGCTTATGCTGAGTTTGCTGTGTTAGGCTCTGCTTTTAAGGTGGAAAAAGATTCTTGGTTTCTTCAAATAGTTTTGGTGCAGCCTAAATATTTGAAACCTTGGAGAAGTCTCAAAATACAGCAAAACAAACTAAACCAAACCCAGAGGAAGAACAAGCTGGGCAAGTGGCTGAAATGGAAGGGGGTAGTCAGGGAGTCTGTAATTATGAATTTTGGGGAAGGGATACTCCCTTGAAGTAGGCAATTGAGCCTGTACTGACTACTTTAGTTCAGAGATCTTTATACATGGGGTAGCAGATTCATGGCAGTGTGAAGAAATACTTCTGGAAGTTTTACTATATGTATAATAAAACACATATAGGAAGATTGTAGAAGAAGATAAAGCAATAATTTTAAAACCTGTCTTCTGAAAATATGGTGGAAAATTCTTAAGGGGCAGTTGTGCTGGAAGTCATGTGCCTGCATTGTGTAACTTAAGAGACTTTGATGGTCTACCAGTTTTGTGAAGAGAAGCTGTCAGTCAATAAACAGGAACATTCAAAATCAGTTGCGAGATCTCTGAGTCAGTTGACTTCACTGCTTGCATTTATTTTCCATTTATCCTACCCACTGAGATGGGGATGAAAGTTGTTTAACTATACGTCTTAATTGTAGGCACCATTTATATGCTGTGTAAAGAAGAATATACATCTGTCTTTAAGGAAAGACACATCATCCTTGTGCCAGCACATTTAAAAGCCATTTAATAATGAAAAGCTGCTAACAATGCAAGTTTATATAGCTTTGTCAGTGAGCTGCCTCACTTCCTTTTTTTTTTTTTTTCTCTGTTGTGTCACTTGGAAGTGTAAGTATGTCTGTCTGTCTCAGCGCTTTGGGGGAATTTTGTAGGAAACTGCTGCTGGATTTGAGGGTGCTTTTGAGAGTGTCTGTATTAAGTGCCTAGATCCAGATTTGGGAAGTTAATCTCTTCCATGCTGTGGGCCACTCTGCCCCTGTCTCTGTCCTGACCTTGCTTCTGCCCCACGTTCCCCCTTATGGGAGGGACTCAGCCTTAAAAGCCAAAGGGTTGCTTTGAAGCTGGCACTGTTTCAGGGAAGGTGAGAAGCATCCCTTCAGATGCTTCCCTCCCCACCTGCATTTCCCCATCCTCCCAACTGCCTCTTGAGGGGTTCAACCCATCTCCCACTTTGTTCAAGTGCTCCAAGTGTTGCCCTGTTTCTCAGCCTTTCTGATTGTTTGCATAGTTTTGGAGTCAGAACTTTACAATTCTCACACTTTATGTAAATAGCACCTGTTATTATTGTAACTGTTTGCTTGTGTTGTGTAGCTATAATTATAACTGCTTTTGTATGTTTACATTCCTGTTCTATCACAACAAAGGTTTGATGGACTTTCTACATGACCAGTGTGATTGGAGAGGTGTCACCTCAATCTTCCAATCCACTGTCATGTTCAGATTTGTATATAAGTATTCTTTAGAGAAATAAAGGTGGTCATTACTCCTTGACACTTGACCAGAGCTTACGTGTCCTCATTGTGTCCACTAGCGACACTCCAAGGGGTTTGCACTGTGACAGGAGGGCCGCACCTGTTGCTTTGTCTCCGTACAGCTTTGACTGTGCTCCTGTAAATCCCTGATGAGTGGCAGGGAGTGCTGCACTTCCTGGGGTGCTCGGGAGAGGCTGCATGGACAAGGATGGCTGCAGGCGCTTGCAGCTCAGGCCAGCTCAGTGGCCAGACCTTTGTGTCCCTGACACCTCAGGAGTGCTTGTTTCTGCTTGAGACTTGCAAAGTCAGTTGAGCTTGGTGGCTGTGTCCTGTTGAGATCAGTGCCAGTAAAGAATGCTTACATTCAGACCTGTTGAGATTTATAGGTGCTTGTGTATGTATCATGTATTTAATTCTCTAATAGCTTTGGAAATTTGACTCCTAATATTGAACTGTTTGCAAGGCCTATAGTAGCCTCCATATATTTAGAATACTGCTGTAACAGATAAATGTGTATGATTGTGTCTGTCATTGAGCTGTCCTGCACCTGCTAACCTAGCCAAAAACTACTGCTTTTTATTATGATAAAGGAAATACTTGGTTATGCTACTATTTTTCAATTCCTTAACACATAGTATCTTGGATTTTTAATTTTTTTTCTGGAATTGGATACTTTTGCTTCATTGTGGGTACTAGGAGTGCTATTGTGTATCTTTGTGTTTGAGGAAAAATATATTTAATAGAAAAACAGGGTAATTATCTGTAGGTTCCTAATAACTGTAGCCGTTTGACAGAATTCTTGTAACACTTGGACAAATTTTTAGAGCTGTTTAGGCATGCCTGCCTGATATTGGTGTTCGTCTGCCTGATTTTAACCATCTGGGTGTTGTAAAGGATATCTAGCAAACAGACCTCTTATTGCAAATGTAATGTATTTGAAGTGTTCTTGCAGGAGTAACCTCTGTCATCTGAATAATTCCAGAAGTAGAAGCCAACCTGTCAATAAACCAAGACTGAAGTGACCGTTTTTTAAATGCAGCATTAATGTATAGTACAAGTGGGTGCATTTTCACCGAGTTCTGTGAATTTGCTTCATGTTCCATAAGAGGATAAAGTTTGGCCCAAAGTAATGGGAAGCTTATGTCTGGCTGCAAGGAAACCAGGAAATTTATGGGGCTTTAAAGTATGACCCACTGCAATATTCAGTATGTGTGATTTTTGGCATGATTCACCAGTAAATACTAGTTGAAAACAGAAGCACAAATTATAGGGTAAATAATTCAGACCAAAGAGAGGCCTGCTTATGCATACATGGTAAAGGAAATGGAAATAGAACCACAAAATACAATTGCTGGGAAGAACACCAGCAGTTTGGAACGGTCACTGTTAAAACTGTGGAAATGATCTTCCTGCATGACACCTGAAATGAAAGGGGGATAATGATCTCCCTTGTATGTATTTGTGTGCACTGACCAGTAAATCGTGTGAGGCTGCTGCAGTTGGCAGTCATCGTTTTGGAGAGGACTTTCTGTTCCGTGGCCGCTGGGTGGGAGGGTACTATGGGCACAATGCTCCTTTGGTCCTTCATCTAATAGATGTCTATGACTTGACTTTGAAAAGCTTTTTTCTTGCTATTTTCGTTTTCTTTTTTTTTCTTTTCTTTTTCATTGGTAGAGGCATCATGCACTGCAAGAAGAGAACTTTGTACCAAAGTGTTTTTCTGATCTTTCCCTTTGCATTTTATTTATTATTTAAATAGACAGTTTTGGCTGCTGGTATAAAGCAGCATTTGGTTCCTACTCTAAGCATAGAGCCACCCAGGCAATATTCCTACATGCCATTTGATAACATTTTTACCTTTTGGAAAAAAACCCAGTAGCCAAGGTAGTCCCAACAGATGTGTTTGGCTGTAACTATGGCAGAGTGATTTGGCTTCATTTTGCTTCATTTGGAATGAGGAGTACCAGGTCCCTTCCAAAAGTGAGAGGCAAATGAAGGCAAATAGCAGAATGAACCATTAGCACAGTAAATTCCTTGCATGGACATATTTTAATTGTTCTTAGAGCATAGATTGCCTTGGCTCACTGTATACCAGGCTTTTCACAACTGGGATAGGGCATTACTGGTGTGTGACCTGTAGAGCCAGGAGCTAAAGAGGACAGCCAGCAGCCCTCGTGAGGTGTGACCCGTGGTGAGCTGTTGCTTCAAGATTGCTTCCTTGTGTTGTGTTATAATTGGAAAACTACAATTCCTTGATGTCTCCAGTGAATGCTGGTTTGAAATACACATTGGACTGTATTTAATTTTTATATGGAATATTTCTACAAATTAAGTTGTTTATTTTCTCAGGAAGCTCATCCATGGTATAATGGGGTGAAAATTCCTGTAACTTACTCTGTTAAATGACTGCTGGACAATATAAGAAATTGGAGTTTAAGGGTCAGTTCAGAAAGTAACTTAGACCAGAAGTTTCCAATAACAATTGTGGCTTGGATACAGTTGAAATAAGAGCAACACAACTAAATTCAATTGTACTTGCATTGGCTAAGTAATAATCTCAGAGAAGATACGAACAATAGGCATTGGAGACTAACAAGTCATATCCTGAATGAAAATTATAACTGATACAGACAAAGTGGGGAAAAAACTGGTAGTGATTACTAACTATGAAAGTGCTGGTCTTAGCTGTCTCACTCAATAAATAATCCTGCAGGGGTATTAGCAGCATTAGTAGTAGTAGTAGCATTTGGCCATCTGGCTTGGCTTTTGTGGGAGGTTTAGAAAAATAAAATAAAATACCACTGTTAGTGGAACTGCATCCATTGAAATCGTAGGAGAACTTGGCCCTGCCTTTCCATGTTCCCATTCACTGTGTGCTGTACTTGGATCCTGTGCTTGGATCTCATGTGATCATTTGATTCTGCAGATATTTTCTTGCTGTTCATGGACCGCACCAATGGTCTGTGAAGTCCTAGCTGGTGTTTGGTTCAAGCTACCATGCATCAGTCTAACCATGCTGGTGGTTTTCAGGAAACCTCGAGGTGACTTCAGACCTACAAACCTTTGTCCTGTAGTATTGGTGGCTGCAGCTTCGAGCTCATGTTGCCCATTTCACTGTACACAAAAATAAAAGCTCTGCTTCTGCCTCTTGTGTAATCAAATCTACTGACTTTAACTGTTCCTGGCTTGGAATTGTAAACATGAGTGGTGATCTGGCAGAAATGTTTCTTGCTCATTCTTTACTGAGTGGGTATTTACTCTGACTAAATGAGTCTTTGCTGTAGCTCAGTGTCCCTGTGACTGTTTCCCACGCGTGCTGTTTGTGTCTTGTTTCACTGATGAGCTCTTCTCATCTTGTGTCTGTGTTAAACAATGTAAACATTCACAAGTTATCCACTAAAGTAGAAAATGCTAGCATACTACATCTCATTTTTTTTGACTGACATTTTTTTTCCTAAAATATCACTTTCTTCATCTTGTAAGAAAATGAAGCTAAGGATGAATATTTAAATCTCTGAGCAAAGGCTTTTTTGCCTCTTCTTAGTGCTACTGCTAGAACTAAAACCATCTTGAAATATGTGGTTGAAGGTATTCCTTGGTGTGTGATTTGTACCATAATCAAACTGACAGACATCAATGGAACACTTAAAAGTTTATGCTTGGAATTAAGTCCAGTAAAATGCTTCTGGAATCTCCTGGTAATTTCCTTTTATCAATGTAAGTGATGCAGCATGAATCTATTGTAATTACTGTGGAGCTGCACCAAATTAGATGGTATGATTGAGGCTTGAATTTTTCCAGTGGATGTTCTGAAGAAATGAGAGATGGTAACAAAGAAGGGAGGCTGTGTAGCATTCATCATTTGAGGAGTTTGTTTGTCCCCCTGTACACAGAAGAGACCTGTTTCTTCTCTACGGTGTTCCCCATTAGATTGCTTACAATCTGTTCAAAGTGATTATCAGCAACTACTGTCGTTGAGTAGTGATATATTAAAATTCTGTTCCTGCTTCACTGCAAGACATAGACAAATCAGGCTTGTACTGTGAAGCATCTGTATCTGGTAAAGCCACGGGTGACTGAACTCAGTGCTGTGGCTCACGCACTTGATTTGGTACACTGAGAGAAATTGAGGTCCGTGTGCACTCAGCTAAGCAGAGTTATTTCAGATTTATACTGGTGAAATGGGAACAAAAATATCTGGCATGCACTTTAAAGAGTTTATCCGGGTGCAACACTTCGCCTCATTTATCTGAGGAGTGCTAATCTAACAGGAGAGCACAGGGCAAGAATGTGAGACTGCTTCATGGGTGGTGGTTGTGCGTGACAGTCTGGGCCATAGGAGAGCTCTGTCCACCCTCCTAAATTTAGTTACTACGGCTAATACACGTCACAGTGAAAACGACATTGTGGTACTTCCACAGCAATTCTGAGGTATTTTTTTTTTCTCTTTAGTGACTTTTACTATATGAAGGACCTTGGTGTCACCCACAGCTGAAAAATCTTGTCTCCCGGCAAATGAGATGAATTTGTGCAGTTACAGCCGGCCATATCCATCACTTGGAAAGGATGACTTTTTATTCCATGACTAGATATGGAGAAATAAAAAACCAAGGAAAAATATGGACTTGGAGTTTCCCAAAAAGTCAGCCACCTCTGAGTGTAGTCCTGGAACACCGTCTGCTGAAGGGAAAGGTGTCCACCCTGATGCACAACTTTGCCATTTTGCATAGCCAGGGGGAGCTGCAAGCTTGTATGTCTTACTCCAGATTTGTCACTAGTCATGAAACGTTACTTTGGGGCCTACTGCTGACGGAGAACCTTCTCCAAGGCTGTGGTGCAGCTCGGCAGGCAGCAAATGGAAACATCAATTATTACCAAGAGTTGGGTGGCCATCCCACGGAAGGGAAATACAGACTCTGTACTTGAACACAGCTGACCTTGTATCTTAGGCACAAATTCTCAATCCAAAAATATTGGTTACTCATTCTCAAATTCATCAGGTTAAACATGTCTGAGTAACTGATTTGAGTGCGCAAAAGCCTGCACTGAAACAATTAGACCAGTAATACAAGCAACTTTCAGCAGATGGCAGCATTGTACTCTGTAACTTCATTTTTCTGTCCGTGGTTTTGCAACTCCTGACTACTGGGGCTGATTGGAGACTGCTGGCTAAGTAGCAATCCAAACCCACTTCTAAAATGTTTTGAAATACAGGTCTTAGTAGATTATGATAATTTGGTATTGTTTCAGACTTGGGGGTTTCATATGGAAGATACATCTCTGCTGCATAAGAAAAAATACTAAAAAACAATGCGAGTACACCTAAATCTTTTCTGTTAACTGTCTTAAGTAACTGCTTTGAGACAGAGGAAGGCTGTTTGATAAAATTGTTCTTCTTTGCAAAAATATTAGCAAATTCCTTATAGATGTAAGAGTTCAAAGTGGAACCATGAGTGGGGAGCTTGTAAATGACTTCCTGCATATAGTCCATAAAATTACAACACTCTCCCATGCTTTCTTTAGAAAAAAATATGCTGACTTTCCTAATGCTTTTTGTACTATACATTTAAACACCATATGCAGCCTGGTATGAGAGCATACCTAGGCGGACATACAAGCGAACATACCCTTGTTAGAAGTTATCACTCTTTGACAGTGTTCAAATGTTAGGATGCAATACTTAATTTCTGTCTGTAATTACTCAGTTAAGAATATTGCTTTGTATACAAAGCACATGTTTCATTGTATTTTTAATCTGGTTGATGGGAGAATTTTTTCTCACCTCTCCCATCTTCGCTGTTGATTCATCAGAGTTCCAGGAAGACTATGGAGGAGATGAAAGCTGTTCCTGCTACAAAAGGAAAGGACTGTGTACAGAGGCCTCTTCAGAAAAAAACCCTTTTACTTCCATGTTGTGGGACCCTCCCCCCGTTCCCCTGGGGGGAGGGGGGGATGCTCGGGTGGATTTGGGATCTGGGACGGGGTCTCCCTGCCCCTGCGTCTGCCCTGGTCACATGTAGCCCAGGTCTGCATTTGGTTGGTGGCTTTGTGTCCCCCTGGGAGGGGAACTTGGGAATGGTCTTGTGACTTAGTGAGTGTGTGTGCTGATTCCCCACCATGCGGACACCATTAAAGATCAGCTGAAACATCCACAAGATGAGTCTTTCCTGATTCTTTCTGCGGACTAAGCTGTCCCCAGGAAGGGTGCAGATATCGCACCACAACAATTGGTGGAGAATGTGGGCATTTTAACGATCCCTGGAGCCCCTGGGACAGCTTAGGAAGACAGCGAAGATTCTGAAAAATCCGTGAGTAGACTCTTATTTTGCTGTCCTCTCTCACTATGGAGAATCTCGAGAAAGAATCCTGGCTCTCCGAGCATCAAAAGGACATTTATGTTAAACTTGTACAAGT
>WEIT01019488.1:6699-32969 GCA_013389985.1 Dryoscopus gambensis | reverse complement strand
AAAACAAAAAAAACCAAACACAAAACCAAACCAAAAAAAAAAACACCATTATTTTTCTGGGGATCAGAGGATGAAAGAAGTTTTGAAGGAAGGTTGTTTCTGAAAGAATTCCATGACATAGAAAATGATCCACCAATAGGCAAGAAAAGAGGAATATTCAGTTCTAATAACTAATGATAAAAATGCCAGGAGATGTTTAAAACACCCTGACATGTAGCAGAACACATCAGATTCAGGTGAATCTGATAAATACAAGGAATAAAAATTGGAACTTTATTAATTGTTTAACATGTCATTTTCTGACACTGAAATCATTAAAGGAAAATTTAAAAGGGCTACTTTCTATGAAAAACCTCTACATCTTTAATTATCTGTTTTTAAATAGTTAGGCATAAATCAGTAGTCTTAAAAAATAAAATTTTCAGAAAATATGTGCTTAGCCTTTGGAATACAGTGGTTGTGACTATAACAAATTCTCTGAAATGAAGTTAAACTGAAATTGTCTTTTACCCTGTAATATGTCTAAAAAGTATCATCTGAAATATAATGTAAAGGTCTACAAAATGGAAAAATAATACCTGTGAATTTATGGCAGATTTAATGGTGTTCATACAAAAATAAATGCAGAAATATTGACTGTAACTTCCATCTAAGTAATAGAATATATATTTTGGAAACAAAAAAACTTTCATTAAAATGCTGTATTTAAAAAAAAAAAAGACAAAACCCAAATATGACAGAGCTTATAATCATGATATCATCATGAAGTTAGGGGGAATATATCAGGAGTTAACTGTTATGCAATTTCCTATACTCATGCCTATTTTGGAAAAAAAAAAAAACCTGTCATTTGAAATACTGTAGATGTACATCATGGATTACTGAATAAAAATGCATATGTATGAAATTGTAGTGCAATTTCAACTTCATAATGTTTTGTCCTGAAATGTTAATAGGGTAACTTTAAAAAGAAACCAGGCAACATTTGATGATAAATATTTTTTTCTGGAGCATTTATATACTGCAGCAAATAATATTTTAAAAGGCTTTTCAAAGGATCATAAGGGAGATACAATCACCACATTTTATTGAATTTGGTTATGTATTTCCTTATAGATTATCTTGGAAAATCCTAGTGTACATGATAATGCAAATCAAAACAGCTACATTTTTATCCATTGCACTACAAACAGAGACCTACTGCAGTCACTGCTGACTCCCAAAGTTGTCAGATTAACACACCAGGGCGAGTGAGCAAGGGAGGTGATTTCCTCTTCTCAGTGTGCAACTCGATAGTGTTTCACAAATCACTGCTCCGTATCTGTTTTCTACTGTTGAATCTAAAAGCTGCCTCCTGTATTTGTCTGTGTATAACTTTATGGAACCAGATACACATAAATCGTCACTTTACAAATCTCAGCTTCTTAAATACAGCTGTGCATACCTGGCCTGATGACAGCAGCCCTGAGCACCTGGCAGCTCCCACTACTGCCAGCAGCAGCAGCAGAATTATGGACACAGCTTTGGAGTCAGCTCAGGTACCAACGTGGGCACAATACAGGCACAATACAGGCAATATGGGCAGACCAGGAGACCATGCTCTGGTGATGACACCAACTGGCATAAATGTCCTGGATGACCTGAAATAAGACTTAAGATCTCTTAATTTCTAAAACAGGACAGTTGCATGCAGACAGGGCACTGGAAATGACCTGATCCCCCTCAAATCTCCTGAAACATCCCTAGGAATTGCTTGGAGTGATATCAGCTGGTGGTGCTACCAAGTCCAAAGCAATGGAAGAGCCCAAACTAACAGTTAAATAGCACAGAAGGTCAGTGTCCAATCCTAAGGAATATTCCCTGGCAGGTTTCAGTACAGCAGCACGAGCCTGGCCACAGAAACCACATTTACTCTCCTATCAATAAAGTATTAGAGACATATCTTTTCTTCACCAGCCACAGGAAAGTAAAACCAGAGAAAAGCATTTAGATAAAATGAAAAACTGTGTTACAGTGTTTAATGATAATAGACAATGAGAGTATAGTGAATATTTTTTCCAGACAGTGTATATTCCATTCACACTTTAGGCAGCCCAGTGTTTCTGTGGCAAAATTTTAACCAAACTTCACAGTTTAGTGTCAGAATAAAGGAGTGTTTAATTAAAAGCTTCCAGTTACAGACAAGTTTGGATTTATTTCTATATGAATGTTTAGTCAGTTAATGTGCTGGGAATTAGCATTTACTGATGGAAGGGTAACACATAGTCCTGAATGCCATCAAAATAGAAAACATAGGGGGGAAACTCACAAAGCAGTATTTCTAATGAAATGAAAAACATGATGCATAGTAATTTCAACTAGTCACCAGGTATCAAGGCCAACAGGCTGAGTTGCTCTAAATACACATAAACAGGGATCGGCAAAAAGCCTTTTCACACTCCTGAAGCTTTCTTTACCAATCTTCTCACATAGGCTTAGTGTGACTGTTGTTTTGAAAGGCTAAGGTCAAATATTCCGTTTCAGAGTTCAGGTTGTTTCCCCCTTTCCTGAAGAGCAGCCACTGTCTGTTATTTCCTGCGGGGCGCGTGCCAAGCCCATCTCAGTGGGGCTGGCTGTCCTCTCTAGAAGGCTTTCCCAGGGAAAGGTAGGCTGACCACCCTCATGACGATAGCTGCCACTTCCACTGCTTGCAGTGAGGAAATTCAGTTTGACTCAGGGAGGGGGCCCCCTCCTGATTTCCACAGACAGGGATTGCAGTAGTAAGCAATAAATGAATGGGGGAAGCAGAAGGCATTCTGGAGTGCCAAGGGGAAAGTACTTTGAGAGTGGTTGAAGAGGGCTGAAGGGATGGGTCTGAAGTGACTGTGTGAAAAGGGTTCACGAACATGAACCATGGGGGATGGGTGTCAGAAAACAGAAAGTATCATGTAAGTGTAGGATATAAAAGAGTGTGGGGTGTCCAGGTAGAATACAGGATACAATCTGCAGATAGACAATTATTGCAGTGCTAAGCCTCTAAGAATAATTTCACTGCAAAACCTCTGATGAACATGAGGTGCTAGTGAATATTAATTGCTAGTATGTACAGATATATGTATGCATTCTTGTAAAATATACTTATCATCGCAATATCAGTAGTTAATACATATACACTACATAATACATAACTACTTTTTCATATGTATTTATATTTCATGATTTTCAGGATTTCAGCAGTACAGTGTGTTGGCGCAGTAGAGCTGATCCACTCTTCCTCCATTGCCCACTGAACAAGCAGAAGAGAAAGCTCTGCAATCTTTTTAAGGGTCAGAACACAAAAATAATTTTTAAAAAATGGAACAACAGTGAGATTAAGAAAGTATATCTGTCTCTAAAACAAATGGAAATTAAAGGCTGTCCTGAGGACCTTGCAGACTAACAGGAAGACACCACTAGCTTAAAAAAGTTACCCAGTCTGGGGACAGGGCAGTCATTTCACCCTCCAGTACAGCTGGATATGGTATTAGCAGCTTTTTCACATGCCGGAGTGTGAATTGTCCAGACACCCCAAAATGTAAAATGCAATGCGGTGTTGTAGCCATTTTCCTTGTGTCCATAAGCATTTTATCCAGTTGTCTACCTGTGTACAGGGATATAACCACATATAACATACAAACATATAATAGCTATCTTAATGCCTGCTGAGCTTGAACACACACACATATCCAAAGTATTTATTGAGGGAACTACTGCCTCTTAATCTCCTTTTGCGTTTTAATAAAATCAGCCTTTCTGAAGGAGTTAATTGTGTAGAGCCTCTGTATGTCATAAATTTCACCCATCTTACTCCAATAAAAAAACTGGAATACAACTTGATTTTATATTGCTCTGACCAGGAAGACCTGAAGAATGTTCCCCCACCCAACATCATTTCAATTCATCTTTATTTTACTTTGCTGGAAAGTGCGTCTTTGTAACTCGCGGTGTTGGGTGAAGTGCCCTGCTGTGACATGAGACGTCGGGTTCTGTCAGTCACATCAACTGATGTGATGTGACGGAGCCTAATGTGATGGGACCAATGCCCTGCTGAATGTGTACTGTGTCACTGTGGTATTCAGGGGCTGGTTACTCTGAGAAGAAATGCAGTGAAGGAAGCCGGGCTTTCCACAGCTGATGAAGCTGAATGATTTTGTAAATGAAAATGCAGTAAGATGTTTGCTGCATATGCATGCACGAATAGCATATTTGGTTTATTTTGTTTTTCTATTTGTTTGCAATGGCAAACAAATTATATCCAGCAGTGAATTTTGCATAAGTTTTCTGTCCATCCTATAAAACTCTGACCAGCATCTATCTGAGTGCAGGATTGGAGTGCTGCCTCTTGAAGTGCTGCTCTGCTTGGGACAAATGCTGGTTTTGGAAGACCCATACACTACTCCGTGGTGGGTGCAACACTGCAAATTTGAAGGTGTCCTCCTGCAGCCCCTCCACGTTCAGAGCCAACAGCCACTGCTTTTGCTAGCAGCTTTTTCACATCAATCCTACTCTACACCCGATCCTCAGCAACAAAACATCTTGAGGCAGCTTGTTCTAGTGGCAGTTCCTCTCAGAATGCAAGCTAGTCTCTGAAAAAGCACTATAAAGTTTACTCAGATCTTAAAAATGTTTTCAGAATACTTCCAAGGAAATAAACCCAGTAATCACCCATTAAGACATTACACAGCAGAAATGTTGGCTTTTAAGGATATGGCTTTCTCTACTCTTTTGGCACTGACAGCCCTCAGATGTCTGTACCTTGTTCCTATTAGCAGTCCTTCCACATGACACAGCCAAAGGAGCTGGTGAAGCCCATAAAAGAAAGCAAGTCAGTCTTGTCCTCATCATCTGCCAGTAATACAGCTCCCAGTGAAACTGGATGGGTAATGAGAGTAAATTATCTCTTTCTCAAGTCAGCTCCAGGTGAGAGCTCTAGCAAGTGTTATTTATATCTTTTGGCTAAGTGCTCCACTCTGTGAAATGTTGACCATCCCAACACTGCATTATCACTAGTTTCACCACAGTGATCTTAAACAATTGCTCTGGCACTAAGCAGCTATTTCATTTTAAGATAAAACCAATTTTACAACAGTTTTTCAAAATGGCTATGTTTCCATGGGTCACCTCAATCACAGAGCAATTGCTGGTTAGCTTTTCACTCCTAACCCCCTCAGTTTCTGTATATATTGGTTATGGTAGAAATGCACCCCAGTTTATTATTCTCATTATAGAGTAGTCCAGTAAATAGCATGCAGCAGTGTTGCAGGAACAGGGAAAGCCCTTTGGGTTACATACAGATATGGATGAAACATCTCGTGTCAGAATCCACTGAAATGTGCAAGAAAGATGGTATATATCTTTTGGCACAATTTCTTAGGAACATGTCAGCCATGTTGCTATTATACAAAAGCTCATTTTTAAAAAAACCCTAAAAAATAAACCCCACATCAATTAAACCTGTCAATTTTTATGCAGCTAAACAATCAATTTATGCTGTCACTCCATTTAAGAGTCTCATGAGCATTGTATGTTCCATCACTGGAACTTCTTTGGTTTTATTTTACATTGGAAATTACTGGCTTAGAGAAAGCTAGACCAAGCACATCAAAGGGGAAAGTAAGCCAAAAAGCTTGCTTTTAAGGAAAGTAGCATTGGGATTATTTGTTGCTGATACAAAATGTGTTATCGTGGTAGAAAATAGAAAAAACAGCTGGGTGGACAAGTACAGAGAGAGACAGACAGAGAGCAAACCGAAGAACTGGAACTTAAAAGGGACTTGGAAACCATTTCAGTGAGCAGAATTCACAAAGCCAAGGTCCACATACAAAAGACAATGGAAGTTGTGTATCTGAGCAGTCTCAACACTGAGATGAGTGGCAAAGGTGTTATCAAAATGAACTCATACCAAATGCTGCTGCATGGAGCACATGAGCAACACCTTCCTCCACTGCCATACAAAGCTGCCAACCCACAGCATTGAGTCAAGCAGGTTTTTAGAACTCTTACTTTAAGCCAAGATATGGTTTCTGGTACTTAGAACCATAAATTAGTCTCTTGAATGCAGATGACTGTCTCATTCCTCATGATGGGAAGATGAGCTGGCAGAAATATCATTCTTCCTGGGAAGTAAGTTCAAACACTTTCAAACTGAGTGCAAGGCTCAGGTTTCCCAGTCATGTACAAGAACTCCAACCTACTAATCAAATCCCACTTTCCAAAAGGCAGACTTTCCTTTTTGACTGCACCACACCCTTTCCCCCTCAGGCCTTCACACCATGTCTCTGACTGACAGTGACTGTGCATTGGGGTAATGACAGTGCTGCTGGGTGCACTCCTACCTCCCCATCACCATCCCCAGGTTCAGATGTTGGAATGGTAA
This sequence comes from Dryoscopus gambensis, assembly GCA_013389985.1. NCBI lineage: Eukaryota > Metazoa > Chordata > Aves > Passeriformes > Malaconotidae > Dryoscopus > Dryoscopus gambensis. The sequence continues at coordinate 26,575 of WEIT01019488.1, read as the reverse complement.
GGCTGCAAAGCCCTAGAGGGCTTTGGCTCCACGGTGCTCTGCCCAACTAAGATAAGGGCAACCCTGCATGCATGTGGTAACATTACTTCAAGGCTATAAATAAGTTTGTGGCGTAAACAGAGGTTCCTGGATAGGCTCTCCTACCCTTAATAGTTAGGCAATGTAATTGTTATTTATTTTTAATCGTTCCCTTTGATTTAATTGCCTATATGCTCCCTAGGGTGCATTTTAATTACCAAACTACTACTTTGGATCCTGGCTAAGTACTTCCACATAAAAGTGAATCTTGAAATTCAGGAAAAGGTTAGTTCCTCATTGCTGGACAACAGCTGGCCATGGCCCACAGTTTAAAATCCAAGATTTACAAGGTACAGGCGAAATTCTCTCATTCATGGCATAAGTGGAGACAGTTGGTGGGGAGGAGGTTAAGAGGGTGACATCTACCTATTTTCTCCTTACCCATTAATGTGCAGAGATGGGTGTGGTGGCCATGTGCCAGCACATGGGGCAATCACGGTGCACTGTGTCCCACCTGCATTTCTACAACAGCTGCTGGAGAGATCAAAGCTCGTAGGCAGGGATTTCCAGGAATGGGCTGTTCGCTGCCAGCACTGCTCCTCTGGGATTTGGGACTGGTAGGTGCTGACATCACAGCTGCATGCTTTAGTTCTCGAACACTGGGAGGGGAGATGGCAATCCTGTGTGAAGAATAGCATCAGAGCATCATCAGTCTGACTCCAGAGGATGAGGAAATATTTCTGTTGTGGACATGGTCTCTGACAGGGCGCAGTGAAATCACTGCCATCTGAGATGGCTGAAATAACTTTGGGAGTTGTCCGGGAGGTGGGTCACTGGAGGGAATGGCTATGCCTTGGCAAGGAGAAGACTTGCATGATCTAATAGGCATTCTCCACCGCCAGTATTTATGACTCCATGATTATTGGTAAGGAGTGAGGTAGAGGAAGACACAGCAGTTGATGGATTAAGCTGCTACTTAATTTTCATTATGTGCCTCTTCAGATGGAAAATGAGGCCTTTTAACCTTCTAGCAAGCTGCTTGCTAGAACCTCCATTGTGGATTCTGTAAAAATGAGGCTGTTTAGGCACTTAAAGATGCTTATTCACCCTTTGTACGAGTGGCTGCTAAATGGTCCTGTTATATCTAATATTTAGGCACTTGGATTCTGCTTGTGCAGAGACAGTAACAACCCCAATGGGATAGGCAGTACTGCAGAGAGCAATAAAGATGATTCTGTCAGGGTATCTTGGCTAGTCTTTTTTCAGAGCAGGATAGCAATTATAAACATAGACTTTGAGGGGTAAGTATGAAAATTAAAGGGTCAGTTACATTTGCAAGGGAAAATAAGATTCTGTAGCTTGATTAGTCTTAAGGCCATCTCAGATAAATAATTTTTTCTTTCTTTCTATGATTATTTCTAAGACACTTGACTCTTCATTACAAGCAACGGAACAAACTCCGGTCTTGCTATGATATTCATTCATTATGTGCAGCTTTTCCCTGTTTCTTCCTATATGTGACTCTTCTGTTAGTTTCAATCTTGAAGCAATATCATGTAATAAGAGAATAAAACTTTATTTCATCTATCTGTGTGCATATAGGCCCCAAATGCTTGGAAAAGCAGCAGAAAATATTATTTTGTCTGTGACTTTTAACAGGCAAAAGAAAAAGTGACAGCAATTATATTTGAAGTGTGAACATTGTACATAAAATAATTACATTTCATGACTTTTGTGGAAAAGAAATGCCATTATGAAAGTATTTTCCATGGAGTGAGATTTTCAAAAGAGCCAAGCACCCACAACTGGGACTTGATTTCTAGAAGGCTTTAGCTCTGGCATAGAAATAAGTGGCCAGATGTCCAAAGAGCTCTAAACACTGGATTGTGAGCATTTATAAAAATCTGGCCTGTATTTAAGAGCATAAATGGGAGCTGAGCTCTTTGGAAAACTCTCACCTCCATGCTGCGTGTTGAGCTGGCTTGAAAAAATGTCTTGGTCTGAGGCTCTTTTGGTGGGGGGATTGTTTTTTGTTTTGGTGGTTTTTGGTTTCATTTTGTTTAGAGATTTTTTTTGTTGTTTCTAAAAGAGAACTGATCTTGCATGTCATTAAGTTGTTTACTGGTTATGTGGAGCTTCTCTCTTCTAAGCACATATTTCAGTTCGTCCATTCAAACAGTCCAGTTGCCTTTAAGCAATATTGATATACTTAAAACTAAGCATGCCCTTGTTGGGGTGGAGATTGAATTTACCATTTGAAATATGTCCCTGTTTAGCTGTGAAATGTACACTATCTTTATCAACAGGCCACATGTGTGGAGGTGTGACTGAATGGGAGCCAGTCAGAGTAAAGGAAAGCTTATCTCAGTGTCTGTGTAACTCTGATAACATCTTCGCCGTAAGCTTTAAATATTGCAGTTGAGCCACAAATAAACATGAGAAAGTTCTTTCAGGTAAAATAGTGACAACATTTCTTCTGGACCTGTGCACCAATAATCGAGTAGACCAGAAATGTGCTGGAGCGAGTCCAGAGAAAGGCAATGGAGCTGAGGAAGGGTCTAGAGAGTAAGTCCTATGAGGAGCAGCTGAGGGAGATGAAGGTGTTTAGTCTGGAGAAAAGAAGACTTGGAAGTGGCTTTATTACTCTCTACAACTGCCTGAAAGGAGGCTGTAGCCGGGTGGGGGTCAGTCTCTTCTCCCAGGTAAGAAGTGACAGGACAAGAGGAAACAGCCTCAAGCTGTGCCTGGAAAGGCCAAACTGGACATCGGGAAGAATTTTTTCACTGAAAGGGTGGTTAAGCATTGGAACGGACTGCCCAGGGAGCTGGTGGAGTCATCAGTCCCTGGAGAAGCTCAAGAAGCAGCTGAACATGGCACTCAGTGATGTGGTGTAGTTTACAAGGTGGTAATGAAAGGTTGGACTTGATCTTGGAGGCCTTTTCCAACCATCAGCCCGATGATATTGTGATTCTGTGAAAATGGACCTGAACCAAAAGAAACAGGATACTTGTATTCCCTCCTCCACCCCACCAAAAAGAAAAAAATACTTCGGCTGTAACGTCTTTTCAGAGAGTTGTTCTAAAGAACAGTGACAATGGGTACCCTCCATTCTCTCTGAAGCCCGAGTGTTGGTTAGAGCATTGAAGGGTAAGGTAATATATCTTCTATTTCTTTTAGAGGAATATATATCTACTTTAGGTGTCAATTCAGCTTTGGAGAATAATTTAGTCATACTTGTAAATGGCAGTCCAACAAAAAAGGTCATCAAATCTGACAGCATTGGATTGACTTATGGAAAACTAAGGATGACTTTCTGGTGTTAAAAATGTTAACCCTTTTCCAGCAGCTACTGATGCCAGGAATCTGCTACAAGTTTCCATGAAGGTAGGAGGAGATAAGAACATGTAACTGCCTACCCAATAAGCCGTTCTTTCAGAAAATCACAGCAAAACTCACTTTGAATATTGCCTCCTATATGTACGCCTAAAACTGTTATCAGATATTGAAAAGGCATGGACAACAGCTCTTGTACAGGATTGAATGGATTGCAGGTCAGGCGATCTCAAGGTTGGCCGATGGGTGAGATAAACACCTCTCATCACTATGCTGGATCAATCCTTACTTAAGTACTAGATTTATGACTGCTTCTCCCATCCATTTTCAGATTCTGTCATTGCTAATGCTTTGGCTCCAGGCCAAATTAAGTTGTTCTACTATAAGTCAGTGTTTAGAGCCCCAAGTCCTGGAGTAGAAAGTGATTTCACAATCTCTGCTCTCAATTAAAAGAAAATACAATTTTTGTGAATCAGTGTTTTTAAGTGTATAGCACATACTGCCTTCACATGTCCAATCCCTGTTCTCAGGGCTTTCAAAAAAGCTGCAGGGTCACTGCAATATATAACCCTGACTGGAATATTTTCTGGAGATGACATGACCTGATTCTTAGTTTCTAATTTTTCTGATCCCAACTTTTGGGAACAGAAAGAATAAAGGGACAGGATGTGCAGTTCTGTCACAGGCATCCAATTTCTCTTCACAGCTGAAGCCACCACATCTCACAGCCCCCATGATGTTTTGGAAGCACTGCAGCATTTTCCTTCCACAGAAAACCTGAAATTTCATGGGCTGATGAGATTCCAATCCAGCAGGCAGCTACTGTGTTGAAATGCCACCCAGGTGTGGGTGTGGCCAAGCTGTGACAGAGAGGTCAGCACCTTCCAACATCTCCAGATCTGCAGTCTCAGAGAGAAACCCACAGGGAACATTTTTCATCTTCTACATAAACTTCTTTTGGGAGCAGTTTTTTTCCAGCAGAAAGTTGCTAAGCATTTCCATATGACAGCTTCATTTTCTGACCATCAGCAGCACTGTGAAGGCAGACTGCTGTGTCAGGCAGCTACCATGAACACGTGTCTTGGAGCTCCACCAAGCCTTTTTCCCATAGAGATATTGTTCATTTCTACTGGAGGTACTGAACAGCACAGTAGCTCTTGCCAAAACACTTCTCTGTACATTTATTTAGTGTGTATGAAATAACTATTCCTCTAGCATTTATCCACCCCTATTCACCTGCCTTTTCTTTTTTGTTCTTTTAGAAATATATTGTCAGTAGTGAATTAAGAAGGCAAAAAAGTGTTGTTTAGCCTATCTGTAGAGAGAACACCATGAAATAGAAAGCACACGCAAAACTCAGCCCAGCACTGACAGCTGGACTAATCATCATAATTCAGCCTGAATGTCTTTCAGTAGATGGGTCCACAAAACATCTATGCACACTTTTTTAAGCTCGTGTGCCAACAGAAGTTGTGTCCATGCAGACCTTCTGTGCCCTGGTGAGAAAAGCTTGGGTCCAGCAGCACAACTCCTTATTTGAGTATCCACATCCACTGATCTTCCTCTGGTTAGACAGGCAACCATTACTGCAAACTCTCAGACAAGAGCAGAACCTTGCAACTCCAAATCAGGCATTTAAGTGGGAGGAGCAGCCTTCTCTGCCTCTCTTAAACTCTTGCACAAAACCTTTACTGAGGAAAAAGTGAACCACAGTAGCAAGTTCTGAATTCAATAGAATTTCTAAATCCAGAGCAAAGCAGTTCTTCTCTCATTCTAAAAGCCTGGTAATCTTCACTAAGCAAAAATCTTGATCCCTGAAAGGCCTGTGGATAATATCATAGCTGAAAATTTTTCTGCCATATTAATTTGCATCTGAAAACAGATTCACTGATGTAAAAATATCTTGAAAGACAATGATACAATATATCAAGGCAATAATGCAAAAAAGTATACTTAGCTGTCATCAACATGAAGCAATTTGATAAGTCAAATAATTACCTGAAATTATATTTACTGGAGTTTTTAAACAGCTCTTTTAATTTATTTAAGATTTATCTGGGATTTCAGTGTCCCCATGTCTCTTCCATGGAATTTGGAGACTGAATTCTCAGTATGAAGAATTACTAATGGAAATAAAGTTTTTATTCCAATGTGTAGTTGTGCAGCGCTGGGGCCTGCTGGAAACTAACAGAAATGAAGCACTTAAATACTGCCATAGAGGAGGGGACTCACTTCCTTCTTCTGTGATTTAATTTGCCCTTGACTTGAAAAGTATCTTTAAAGGACGGAATATAGAAAAATGATCACGTAATACACTTAATAAGCAGACACTTCCTAAGTGCTGTCTATACAGTTACTTTTAGCTGGAATGCTGGTCCTGAATAATTGAATTCCCTCTTTTGCCTTTTACCTCCTTCTTCTCTGCCAAGTTGCAATTTCCATACTGGGTTATACCAACAGTGGTGGGAATAATGCTTCTAACTGCATTTCCACTTCTATTAAAAACAAACGTTTACACATAAATCTGCTAATGTAAGGCATGGTATTACTTACATTTTTTTTCCCCTGTTAATGATGAAAACAAATGAGTAAGATTTATCTCTTTGACAAGTCATGTGGGTGTGAATCTTTAATTAGCATATAACAGGTTTAGACTTCAAGTCCCTATAGGCGTGGGAATCACTTAAAGAATAAAATCCCACTTGGTAAATCTTTGGCTTAGGAAGCCAAGAATGTTATTTTAAGAGATACCTGTAAAGATGAAGATTGCAATCTTCGTGCATGTCAAGGTAAAAAAGCAAGCTATTTCATCTACCAGAAACTCGGTGACCATACTTTGATGATAAGCCAGATGGCAGCTGTTCCCTAAGCCTGGTGCCAAGAAAGATGATTGGAGCTGCAATTTACCTTCCGTGGTGAAGCTCAATGCTGGAGCATACCACAGCTGCGGATTTGGCTGCTGCCAGTAGGTGTGTGCACAGTTGGTTTCCTCCCAATTTGGATTCATCAGGTAAGAGGCTGTATCAGTACCCAGCAATTATGAAATTGGCATGCATTGGATTGTTTACTCACAGTAATATTCCTACTGGACTTTATTAAAACACCATCTGTTGTCAGTACAGACAAAGAATCAAACCAGAAATATCCACAGAGAGAGAGTGTCTGTGTGCACGTGTGTGTGCGTGCGTGTGTGTGTGTGTGTATGTTCAGCTGTGTTGCAGGATCAGGTCACATTTCATATTCTCTTTTCTTCTTTCCTCTTCCTTTACAGATAGCTTTTCATAAAATGCCTATATTCCCAAACAATTTTTCCCCTCTTCTAATTTCACCTAGAAAAAAAAATGAGAGTGGAAAAAAATAAAAACTGGTCAAAGGGAAGTTATACCTCTGTGAGTCATGCTGGAATGGAAATAAATGTATCTTTGCATATGGATGGAACAACATTAGCTTTACTACAAATTAAGGCTGAAATGGTTGAAGAAAAAGTCATCCAACTGAATGATGTTCAGTTACAACAAACTTCTGAGTTAATGTGTAGTATATAGGGTGAGTAATAAAGGATATTTGCCAATAATAATATCTTTAGGGCTTGAGAAAAAAGGGGACTAGCTTTTACAATCAGCTGTTTGCTCTTGATTACTTTTTTTCTTTAATCTTTCCGATGAGGATCAGATATTCTTAATACACAGCTGTCCTCCACAAATGGCCGAGGATAATTTTTCAAATACCTACATATAATTCCAGGTGAAATTAATTAGTTGGAATTCTTCATCAGGTAACACACTAATAAAATATGATGCAAGTAATTAAAAATGCAAATACAGGGAAGAGAGCAGTAAAACTCAGATATGTCATTTCAATCCTACAAAAAGGCATCTGTCAATTTAGATCTTTAGTGCATGCACTCACACATACACATACACAAACAAACCCTTTAAAATAAAAATGTAAACAAGTCCCAGTTCACATCGTAAGATTAAAGCTGTAATAAAGGCAGAGAACACAAGCCAAGAACATCCCCTGGGAGAAGGAGGAATGTGCGTTAAAATGCTTGGGTTGTTTATGAACTAAGTGTTTGGAGATCTCTCAGTGCTGAATGAAGGAGCTGGGGTATTTTAGAAGACCCACAGGGAGGCTTTTTTACTACTATGGGGAGCCACTAAAGCCTGTTTTGCTCACTATACCCAGCCATCAGAAAGAAAATATTAGTCCTAATATAAGTGCGTGCAATCTACCACCTGTGGTGGGGTTGGGCATAGTTGAGAGGGAGGGGATTTGCCCCAAATATGAGCCCATCCTTTTTGTGTTATTTAATTTCATCCTCATGTGGGCCGAAGTTCTTCCCTAAGTTAAAGTCACAAAACCATTGTAGAAGTTTGACTCTGGGCAGGGTAGAGCATAATTTCCATGCCTAAGGTATAATTCTCTCCCTTTGTCTTCATCATCATCATCATCACTGCTCCTCTACCAAATTACTTAAGCCCTGTGTGCTTAAGTCTTGTAGCTTACTCTGCCAAGCCTAAAATGGACCCACTGCATTAAAGCAGTAACCCCTCCAGCAAGAATGCCCCCAAAATCTAGGCCCTTGTTTTTTGAAACCCATAGAGGACTAATCTCCTCAGGTTTATACCAATATTCGTCAAAGCAGGAAGTTACAGTACCTTGCTTTTGTGCTTCACTTTTATGTATCTATTTATTTTCCTAATGGGAGGAATGTAACATTTTGCCTTCTACATATGTCCTATGTAGAAACTTTTTTTTTTTATCATCTTAATAGTAATAATCTCAGTAGTGAGACACTGGAAGAGGTTGCCCAGAGAAGTTGTGGATGCCCCGTCCCTGGAAGTGTTTTAATGATTTGATAGTCTTCATTTGCTCTGATAATATGTACAAGCAAAAACAAAGCTTCCCAATAGTGCCAAGCTTTCTGAAGAAGAAGGAAGACAATTCCCATAGCAAAATACATTTTTATTCTGTGTATCCACTCAGCCTCCAAGCCTCCTCTATGGGGGTGGTGGGCAGGGAAGAGAGGGGAAAAAAAAAGTAAACACGTAAAATGGAGCTGCCAACTGTTCCACAACAGAAAGGTTTTTATGGCCCACAGGTCCATTAGAAATTCAACAGAAGCAACTAATTACAAGAACCACACAATCCTCCTCCCCAAAGTGCAGCATGCAGAAATGACCTGTTAAGAAGATGGATGCCAAATATCTTTGCCAGCAGCAGGGCCAGAGTTTGCCCCACGCAGGAGCTGGGAGGGCACCGCTGGCACACAGGCTGCCTCCTGCCCTACCTGTGCATCACTTCCAGAATAGTCTGCCACGCTGTGCACTGCAAACATGCTGAGGCTGTATAACATCTGTGCCAGCACTTCTGCATCCTTATAAATCACTTCCCAGCTCTTGCTGGGGCAACAAGGAAGAAAATGTTGGCATATAAATGTAAATCACTGTATGTCCTATGGAATAGAATAATAACTGTTTTGATTTACCAGCCGTGCATTGTTCCCAGGGATGGATGGGAAATATTGGCAAAGAAAGGACTGTATTTCCAGCAAAAGAACAGATTTGCTGAACTATATAAAGATGGTTGGAATAATCAGATGCTTCTTTCTAGGAAACTTGTTTCCTGTTAGACTGAGCGTGAGGTCTTCACCTCATTGCTGGTTGAAATGTAATTACATCACCTCTAGTCATGTTAAAAATAAAAGTGTCCAGAGATGTTCTTTAATCAGCTAAATGGTGAGCATAGATGGGCAATTTTTTCCCCCTCCTATGGGGGCTTATGAATACCTTGGAAGTCACTGCCTGTATGCATTCCCTGTGCATTCAATCTCAGTTGAGGTCAGTGTTAAAACTTTCACTGGGACCAAGGTTTTATCCAGCAAATCTAAAGTCATTTTTTGACCATAACCGTGAACCACTTTGCAGGGTTTTGTATGTTTTTTTCTCTCAAATTTTTATTTAAGACAAGCTCACTATCATGTTTAGTATCTCGCCACCTACAAATGTGTTATGAAAAGAACATCGTAGTTCTAGCACACAGTAAGAGCATCAACCTAGAGCCACACCAATGGGAGGAAGTGCACACTAGTCAATTCATACTTTCTCATTAGCTTCCAGCAAGAACACTTTGTTTAATTTCCCATACCATATTGACCACAATAACCTATGTAAAGCAATTTTACAAATGTTTCAGGATTCTGTGGGAGACTGACAGACTGCTTTTCTTGCACGACAGTTATATGATGCTAACAATTCCTCTTGAGATATACAATGACATTTCATAACACTATTATTCTCTCAGAATTCCCTGTGTTCTGCACCTGTACTTTTTGAACACACAACCACCCAAGCACACATAGTCTAGTACATTTCATCACATTATCTGTTCCAGTTGTACTGCTGAAGCTGAAAGACTTTTTTGTCACATCATGCACCAGGGCCTGAATTCACACCTCAAAGCACAAAAAAAAAGTGTATGAAAAATCATGTGATACGAAGTTTTGTTCTAAGGCATCTAGACCTAAGTGTGAAAAATAAACCTATATGTACCACCTGTGAAATACGACATTGTGTTTCAAAGCAATACTGTAGCATTAGTCTGAATACCTTTACAGTATTTTTTTCTGGTTTTACCTATATTTTTTATGACAGATATTTTTGTGGATTTTCCTAGGTTACAGTATTTTTTCCATCTATATGGCTCTTTTATTGTGAAAGATCCAGACACTTCATATTTTTTGAGTGCATGCATGGCTGAAGGTAGTTATGTTCCAGATCAAAATAAAAAAATATGCAAAAGTCGTAAGATTTTTGTCAAAACTATGTCAAACAAAAGCTGTGATAGCAGGTATTATGCTCAGTAAAAAATTTTCCATAACTATATACAAAGAATAGTGTATATTACATGCTACCTTATTCTCATATACTTCATTCTTTTACATTATACAGTATAATTATATACAATTATTATATAGTACTTCATGGACAATCAGTACCTTACTGTGAAGAAGATCACTAAAGGCCAAACAAAGCAAGGCAAAAAGCATGCAAAGCCAAATATCAAAATCTATTTTTACAATTAAAATAGTGACAGAGTAGCTCTAACGTGTAGCACCCTTTATTTTAATCCCTCAGGTGAACAATACCACACAATGGTACAGCAATCACAAGCACAAGTACAGCAATCAGGATATCCAGAATGATAAAAAGATCATATAGTATTTCAAGAAGTTAAACCTTAGGCTTTCCAACACATCTCAGATCCAAAAATATTCTTCTTCTTGACATAAATTACTTGAATTCCCATCAAATAATCTAAGCAAATTATATAAAATGCATTTCAGGGTGGGATGAGTCATCCTCTGGCAGTGCTGGCTTTCTCTTCAGTGGAACTGAACAAGTTGTTTAGGCTAGAAATTAAGTTCAACCAACTGGACTTCAGACAAGCAGCTAGGATGCAGGAAGAATGCATTTGGGAGCCTAAAATGAAGAGTTCTACAGAAGTTACCTTGCTGTTCACTAGAGAGGCAGACAAACACAAAAAGGAGCTGTTTGGGGGTTTTTTGAGAGTTTCTGCTCCAGGTGGAGCAACTGTATACAGCTTGCGGTTTGCAGGTTCATATGCCCAAACTGAACATAATTTTTAAAAAAGGAATGCCAGATACACATGTTCATGACTTCAGAGTCCACACCCAAGAATTAATTAAGCACAGTTGAAGAAATGGAAACTAGGTATATGGGTCTCCACTCTTACCACATCAAAGAAACCTGGCTGAGTAGTGTCAATCTCAACTCATTTTTTCTCAAAGGAAAATGCATTTCCTACTTTTCCTGCAGTTCTCCTACTGCTGATGACAAGTATGTCCCCCTATCCACCACTGGATAAAGATACAGCACCACAGCTATAATCCAGACTTCACATTCTGTTTCCTAATAAGAAACAAAAATAAGAAAATGAAACCATCAGTGCCATTTGGCAGATGTTTGAAAGCTCTGACAAGTAGATTTAGAGCCAATGGTCAGTCATTTTTGGTTCTCATGTGGTCATATATCTCCTTCGTAAGAAAGACACTACTGCACACATTCTGTGCAACACAGATAATGCTGCCAATCATCTAACAGTCTATTTCTACCTCCAAAAGACAACAGGTGAATAGAAATGAAGAGCCTCAGGTTTTCCTACCAAACCAACCTCACTCATCATATCATAGATACGTTTCCACTGGCGATGCAGCCATCAATGATTTTTCAGCTCTCTTCTCAATACCTTATGCCTCAATACTTAATGTCTGACTTGAAATCAAGCTGGTAAGGAAACATATGCAGAAGTTAAAGCAAAACCATGTCTAGGTAAGGCCATCTGGTAAAAGTAATTCTCATATCCACACAATTAGACCAAACCTTACAAATACTTAATAAGATAATTCTCATTAATGCCATTAAAAAAAAAGAGACATTGCTATTTATTGTTGTTATTCTATCTATTCAAAAAAGTAGTGGAATACGCTCAGACAAAAAGGTGCTAGGAGACACATAAAAAGAGAGGAGGAGAGAGGGAGAGAGCAAAAAATACTGGTTTTGGAAATGAGAGTCACTTTATTGAAGAAATAAACATTTCCTACATAAATGAAAATATTAATCACTGCAGTTTGCATAAATGCCCTGCCTACGGAATCTGAATAAGAGATATTTCTCTAACTTCTGTGTTTTCCCTGCTCTCTTTGTATTTATCATTTATTTGTTCTTCTATCCTACTGATTGAAATACAGAAAAGAAAAGAAAAGAAAATCCAAAAGGTGGAGAGTCAGGCAGCTAGGAACCGTAAGCTAATACATAAAGCTTTTTCTGTTTTAAAAAATAAAAAAAATCATTCTAAGGAAATCCCAGAATAATCACACTCATTACCTTGTCCACATTCTCAGCCATTACAAATGGATTTGCTTCTGTTGGTGAAGCTGTGCTTTGTGCTGGCATCTTTTAGAGGACCTAATTCTGAACTCTGATATTCAGATTTGCTACAATTCTCCATGGCATTCAGGTATGTGTGCCTGGTTCTCATGTCTTCCACCTTTATAGGCATAATTCCAGTAGATACTATTAATAATATGATGAAATCAAAATGCATTTAGATTCATAATTATTTTGGTGTTCATCTTTTTGTATTTATTTAAATACAGAAACATGACACAAGATTGAGATGACTTTGAGCTTTAAAAAAAAATTTGTCACACCATTTTTACTTCTCTTGATCCTCCCTTCTTGATTCCCTGTTTTGCTAATTTATAGCAAAATTATAAGGGAGGGGAGGGTGTGCGTGGGTTTGTGTGTGTGTGCCTGATGCACTAAGTTCAGCAGTGAAGAAATTTCCAGCTTTTCTGGAAAGATGGGATGCCAAGTCCCGTTTTGTTTTTCTGTCTTGTAAATATTTAGACAATTATTGCAACAAAATGTGTATATATGTAGGTACTACATGTTCATTCACTGATTATCTGCAAAAGCCTAGAAAATCTCTCATGAAAATACAATAGAGAAGGGGCATTTCTTGGTGTTTTCTCTTCAGCATCTTCAATTTTAATGAAAAGTCTTTTAATGTGGAGTAAATCCTGATCAGCAATGGAAAAATTCTGCTTCAGAGATTATTTATTCTGCTTCTGCTACCCCAACCATCAGTTTTCATTCTGAAGTACAGCTGAGTTTAGCCATGCTACAGGGATTTTCTCTGAGGACAACAAAACATCCTGAAGAGAAGCAAATAGCTGTGGTATATTGCTGCTTTGTACCAAGCAGGCACCCAAGTTCACCACCTCTGGTGTATAAGTAGCATTTATCTGTGCTGTGTGGATGCAGCCTAATGACCAGGAAGCAGATTTTCACCAGCAATTATACTGACACGAGTCAATGGTCATTGGTCAGAGACATGGCAAGGCTCCTAAGATCCTGGTGTTTAACAATAGGCCCTTTGCCTTGAATAATTACAAATCTTATATGGCTGACACATCTTAATTCATGAGATCCTGGTGTGTATAATTGGATAGAAGTATGAACTTGATTACACTAGTGAACTTGCTTTCCAGAGGGGGAAAAAAAGTGATAACAGGCTTCATTGTCATCAAAGGGTAAAGAAATGTGACAATCTGGGAACCAGTTTTAGGACCCCATCTGCTAAACCAGAGAGAAATCAAGATTTTACAGTTCTATAAATATTTTAGTGTACGCCATCATTTATGAACTCTGGCAGCTATCATAAAATCTCTCTGACTTTTGTTACAACTGCATATAAGGCCAGAAAATTGCATCTCATGGTAAACCATAAAAACCTAAGTAAAAGCACCATTCCTTTCAGTATATTCTAAAAATATACAACCTCCCTGTCAGTACATGGCAGGGTTGTTACCATCCCAAGATGCCTGTTTCTCTCTCATTTTTTTTTATCTGATCTTACCCTGGTCTTTTCAAACCCTTTTGTATTTCAGTATCCTTTTATGTTCCATAAATAACAGCCATCACAGTATAACAGCTGAAATAGCTTTTACTTTGTCACAACGTACTGTAAGCAAGAGACACTTGGGTGATGCTAATGCCCTGGATACAGGAGGAATTTATGTGGGCCTTTTCTCTAATTGTTCCTGAAATGATATTCATTCAGTGGTGAGTTTCTTTAGAGCCCTGAAATAGAGCTAGCCCCAGAGCAGGTTTTGATGCTTTAATCACCCAAGTAGAAAACCTTCATAAAAAAAAGGATATAAATAAAGAATTATCCTGAGATTAACAATGCTCCTTCTAAACGGAAACTCCCAGTCCTGCCCTGTGTTACAAAGTATCTCTAAAAGACACAGAGATTATGAATCATCAAGTTTTTGATTGCAGAGACTATTCTGACATTCTAGGTATCATCTGCACAGCTCGAATTATAAGATAATATTGTCTAAAATAACCTGCCAGTCTGAATAATAGTAATTTACATTTTATCTCTGCGAAGTTTCTAGAATACCTTTCCTTAAACAGGTTTGGGGAGCTGGTTTGGGAGGGGGGAGGGTGTGTGTGTGTTTGTGTGTGTAGCCAAATAAGAGGAGACAATCACTCTATTAAAAATAAATACAGAAGTCAATGGGTTGTCAAAGACCCTTAATTCACAAAAGATACTTACCAAATTTAAGACTGAATTTAAGAAGATGTCTAGACAGCACAAGATGTGAAACCTCTGTCCTCTCATTTGCAGAGGCAAAACATAAAGGTGAACATTGAAGTGACTGTATGTGCAACTATTTCTAAAATAAATGCACGAATCAGGTTTCTGACATATTCATTACACACCTGATCTGGGCATGTGCCTTTGCAAAGGCAACTGGCTAAAATACTGCACGTGTTTCTTCTCCTTTTTCATCCAACAAGACTTACTGTAGCTCCTAGTATTACTATGTCTTAGGACGTGCATTTCTTTTAAACAAACATATGCTTTGATCTTTCATAGAAGATACAGCTGTCTCACATATATATAGATGAATATATATGTGCATATATGTATTTATATATGCACATTTTGTGCTGTATAAATCAATATACATAAGGTATTTTTGGACAGTATGGTAACTATCAGGCTGCATACTTCTTGTTTCATAGTTCTCCCAACAGCACAGAACTCTCATATACTGAAAGAGAAAGAGGTAAAATTTAAATTAAGCTCTAAGGGGAATGACCAAAGTGTAAATAGGTAAACATTTTATCTGTCAGCCAGGAAGATCTAATATATTCCATCCTGTGGGATAAGTTCCCAGTCTCCCTTTAGCAAATTGCCCTTCACTATGTACCAATTTCAGAGCAAATTGCTACAGAGTTGAGCTGGTGTTTGCTGCGTTAATTTCCTTCATGCTGGCAAGCATGGGACTATGTTCTGGATTTGTGCTGAACACAGGGTTGATAATATAGAGATGTTCTTGTTATTGCTGAGGAGGGCTTGCACAGAGGTGAGTCCTTTTCTGCTTTTCTGCCACATTGGTGAGGGATTTGGGTGTGCATGGGAGGTTGGGAGGAGACACAGCCAGGACAGGTGATCCACACTGACCAAAGAGATATTCCCTATCATACATATCAGTACATAAAGCTGAGGGGAAGAAAGAAAAGGAGGGATGTTTGAAGTGTTGGCATTTGTCTTCCCAAGTACCTGTTACTTGTGATGGGGCCCTGCTTTCGTGGAGATTGCTGAACACCAGCCTGCCCATGGGAAGCAGTGAATGAATTCCTTGCTTTGCTTTTCCTATTAAACTGTCTTTATATCAGCCCACAAGTTTTCCTGCTTTTACCCTTCCACTTGTCTCTCTGATCCCTCTGGTGTGGGAGTAAACATGGCTGAGTGGGACTTGGTTGTTGGCTGGGATTAAACCGTGACTAGAGTGCAGGAGCAACACTGGTAATGAATCCTAATGGTGATCAGAAAATATACATATGAAAATTTATATGTGAAAATTATAAACAGCTTCACTTAATACTCTTAAGTTTATGTATATGCTGTTTAAGATAAAACACTCATTTCCCAAAATAAAAAATTTTCTTAAAAAAAACAAAATAAGAAAACCAATCAATCAATCAATCGATCGATCAATCAATCTTTCTGCTGTTGACAACTCCAGGCTTTAAAATTAAAATCCCTTTTCCCTAGCTCATACAGGTTCTAACTCAAATGAAGATTGAACCTTCAGTTCTTGGGACCTTCAATTCAATGGGATAAATTCATCATGTGCCATGGCTAGTGTTAGATCACAAGTCTCTCATCATTACACTCTATGCAGAAAGCCTACACACTGTGCTCAGATTGCTCTTGACTTGAGGTTAAGATGCGAAGATCTCCCTGTTCATCTGCTAATGTACATGGGATTTCTGAGGGAGCAGCAGGACAGTCATTCTGGCTTGACCTCATAACTTGACCTTTATTGTCTCTTCTAGCTTCCACTTCAACTTCTTTCATCATCATCAGCTCCTGCATTACCTAGTAAGCAATGGCATCCTCATTTGCCTATAAGGTCAACACTGTAGCTGGCAGCCAAGAAACAAAGAGCACAAATGATCTTTCAAATGTACTTCATTTCAGAACAAAAAAACCCCAAACAAACCACATAAAAATCAAAAAGCAAGTACCAAGTTTTCGGGTGAAAATGCATTTTGCATTGTTTGTTTAATGATATGGTTAGTCACATTTATTTCTACGCTTCACTTGAAAAGCAAAAAAGAGCATGTTTAGTTGTGGAGAAGTTTGTGCAGTCCTACTTTAACAAGATTCCAACCCCTAACTCTTCTCCTTGCTGCAATGTCACATCTATGGGGAAACTACATGGAAATACCTTTAAAGAACATAAGAAAGAGGAGCCCATGTACCAGCTCATATCACCAGCAATCACTTTGAACTGACACATAGTAGTGGGCCGGTGTGAAAATATTAGACTGGGAAATGATGCTGGGGCCTGGAAATGCCTCCACCGGGAGAACAGCAGCCTCAGGCTGGAAAGCAAGCAGTCACCTCAGCCAGCATCTGTGGGTTGGATGGTGCAAACCCAAGCCTTCACTTTACAAAAAAAGTCAGTACAGGTTTCCAGTCAGAGAGGCGTTGCCTAAACCAGGCACAATTTTTCAGCTTAAGTTTCCCTCCCTGCCTCCTGCTGTGTCATGGCTGGACCATCAAAGTACTGGCATACCATCAGTTGAGGCAACTTATTTGGCAAGTGATATCTTGATATTTTCATATGTTTCCATCATCATGAAACCTACCTGGAGTCCTGAGTCCATGGACCTGTTGAAGTGAGTCCAGAGGAGGCCACAAAAATAGAGGGCTGGAGTGCCTCTCCTATGAAGACAGGCTGAGAGAGTTGGGACTGTTCAGCCTGGAGAACAGAAGGCTCCAGGAAGACCTTAGAGCAACTTTCCATACTTAAAAGGGACCTGTAAGAAAGATGACAACAAACCTTTTAGTAGGATATGTTGTGATAGAACAAGGATAATGTTTTAAAACTAAAGGAGGATTAGTTTAGATTAGATATAAGGCAAAATTATTTTACAATGGGAGTGGTAAAACACTGAAACATGTTGCCCAGAGAAGTTGTGGATGCCCCATCACTGGAAATATTCAAGGGCTCTGAGCAACCTGATTTAGTTGAAGATGCCTCTGCTCATTGCAGGGAGGTTGGACTGGATGACCTTTAAAGCTGCCTTCCAGCCCAAACTATTCTGTAATTCTATTTTATTATCATCCTGATAGTACACAATCATGGGAGAGGTCAACTTTATGTCATGTGTCATTTCTAAAGGTGATTAAAAATAACTCAGAAATAAGTCAAAAAATGGACGTTTCAGTGGCTGGGGAGATATTACATCGAAGAAAACTGTACATGTGGAAAAAGTAGATGCTGCACCAAAGCCTATGTAAAAGTGGGAAACATAATTTAAACAGATAGAGACCAAAATCAGAGGTCATTCCATAGTTGCATATTTGCACTCTGGGTGCTGTGTTGAGGCACCTTATTCATGAACTTTGATCAGAGGATGACATGTGACTTTACTACCTTCAACTACTTTCTTTGGGTGAAAACCACTCAGTGTAACTGTGCTTGAGGATCTTTTTGCTGGAAGGGATGTTTACATTGAAATCTCAAAAAGATGCGAATAGCTGTAAGCTGCATTTCTAACTCACAGACTTTCAAGAGGTTTAGCCTATTCAGACCTGTTTAATTAAAATGCCCCTTTTCAGTCATCATCTCCAAGACTGTTGACACCAATACATTTTTTTTTACAGCTTGATGAAATTTTCCAGTTTTGCTTTACATGGCTTTTGATTTATTGTTAGTTTATTTTGACACTTTCAGGGACAGATCCCCACTGGCTATAACTTGGTATTCAGAGAAGCTAGCTTCTTATCGTAGAAATTAATTCAGTTTATGTTTTCCAGAATCCAATTGTTTCATGGCAAAATTCAGCATAAAACTCACAGACGTTTTCATCTCTCCATAGAGAACTAAGTTTATAGTCATGAAGAACAATCAGCTGATTGCTGTAAAAAGTTCTGTCATGTGAAAATACTGAGATTACAAAACTCAAGCCAGGAGAACTTGACCCTTATTATTGTTAAACCAGTAACAGAACGTTTTTCATAGATTCTGTTTAGCCATAAGTGTTACATATACTTTTAGAAAATTTTCACACTACCAGGTTTATTTTAGTAAAAATTGTTCCAGGAAGTAATCTTTTACTTAATCTTTTACTTAAATTAAATATATAGCAAAAGACTACAGTAAGAATATAAACATTTCAGCCAGTGTAACTAAACCATTCAACCAGGATGAAGAAATTGTTCTTCTAATATTTAGGTAGAGAAAATTAATATAGCATGTCATTCTATTAATTATAGCTGTTCATATTTCCTTATAAATCCATCAAAAATGTCAGCAGTCCAACTTTCATCATTTCAAAGATCTAAAAGGAAAAATCCTACCCTAAAGTTCAATAAGACCTTCTAATAAAGCAACAAGAACTGATGAAAATCAAAGACACATTACCTTTTAAAGATTTATTGAAAATGGTCTTCCTGAAATCAACAAAAATTTCCCTAGATGACTATTCAAGTCTTGCAAAATTTTCCAAGACTGACCCCTACTGACTGAATATAATGGTAGCCTTCTCCTTGGTATATGTGAACAATGGATCAAAACGTCCTTTTAATCAAATCTGTTGTCTAAACCAGCCCAGGAATCCAACCACAGCATAGATAGAACAGATTTCATTGTAGTTATCTGCTTGATACTGGGAATATGTGCTTCCATTAATACATAATGTCAGTCTTCAACTCAAAACTTTGAAAGAGGGTGCACAGAAAACACTCAGAGTCCATAGAAAAAGAATATTCTCTGAATAAAACCTCAAAGGACATGAAGAAATAAAAAAAAATAAACGCTTAACATCTGATATTCAACTCTGACATTTAAAAGGTATGAAAATACAACAATGAACTCAGCAACAACTGGGAATGGCAAACACAGGCTTACAAAGTCTCTCAGCAGGAAGAAATCAGTGTGTGTATATGATAATGGCATAGGGCTTGGCAGAAACAGGGCAGTTGGGCTTCTTGGTTGTGTTTAAATCCCTTTGATCCACTCTCATCAAGGGGCTTGGTTTTCTTGGGTTCTTTTCCTTAAATATCTGTGCAGAGTGGGCCTGTAGCCAAGTTTTGAGCCTGCACAGATAGATTTGTCCGTTCTGTACCCTCAGTGCCCAGACAACTTGCAGACACACTGTACTCCCACCTCAGCTGCTAGTTCCCATCTGAGTTTTTTTCCGGTTTTTGCTCCAGAAGTAGTGTGCCGTGCCACATAAACACTGCCAAGTGGTGAGTTGCATGTTTCTATTCTGTAGCTCCCTTTTGTTTCAGTACATCTGTGGTTCTAGACTACATTTCCTCTTTGCATCATTAATATCTCCAGATTGCTATTATTGGGTGTTTTCTACCTCCTATCTTTTCCAAATCGTATTCACATATTATT